>CM024753.1:20577135-20721653 GCA_014218235.1 Colocasia esculenta | reverse complement strand
TACTGTTGTATCTTCAAATTTTGATAGAATCTTTAATGTCACAGCTCATATGTCATGACACGGACATCCGTTATCAATTAGATGGTGCATTCTAGTGATATCATTGTTCTTGGTCGTGTCTCCTCTTAATGCAAAGTTTTTTTACTAGTTTTGTTGTATTAAAGAGGTCCTAGGTAATCCATCACAGATGGGTGAACACCCATCATTTTATTCGTGGGTTTCTTACTTTTTAGTCTGTATAATTTACCATAAGTAGCCTTTAGTCACACAGATTTTTATTTTTAAAGTAGGCCATTTTTTGTTAGCAATAGAATGACTTGTTTATAAGATGAGATTTTTTTCTTCCAAGAAAGGCCAAGTTTCTTAGGTTCAGGACTAAATAGTCCAGTAATGATGCTAAAGGTTAATTGTATTGTATGATTTGCTTATCAACATTTTGATGGGATTTGGAAAAGTGGTTATATTCTACAATAGTCTAAAACATGCTATCAAAGTGGAAAAGAAAAGAATGTAAGTTTTCACATGCATGGTTAAGTTATTTGGGTTATATAGTTTAATCATGTATCAGTCCTTAGTTGCATGTATGAAGCACTTTGAGAAAGATTTAAAGCCAGTTTAAAATTTTTTACCTTTCTTCATCAGCCTTGTTTGAGGTACTTACAGATCACATGAGATGGGTCTCTTGGCATGCAATGGGGCATGATGTATTCAAACTTGGCATAAGATTTTACATGTTTGGATTGTGTAGGTACTGACCACCTCGCCAGACACCTCCAGGACCTAAGACTATGGGTGCCAAGATGGCCGATGGACCTGTGCAAACATAGGCATATTTTCCATACCATTCATGGCCTGAGCCGGGGCTGAAAACATAGAACTCATCGAAGCCTCTCCTCTCCACCACAACGGAGTTTCTTCTTCCCTGTTTCATGACAATTGAAGACGGTCCATCAGTAGGATGAGGTTCACAAAGGGACCCGAGATTACATAGACAAGATAAGAACATATTGTGATAGAGAACAACTCACTGCCGCTCAAGGCAAGTATTCATCCGATATCCGCCCGCACATGGTGGTAAGATTCACCCTAGAGGGTTATAAAGTATTTCCCATTGTGATAGGATCATACTGAAAGTGTTGGGATCAAAGATTTGCAGAGACAACAAATATGCATAAGCACACACCGCGAGGGAAAGAATGATACCAACGTAGTGTCTTAGATCCAACCCAACTCCATGTCAATCCGACTCACTCTGCTTACTTGCAGATAACACACCCACAACAAGTAGGATCTTTGTTCATAGCATTCAGATGGTATGGTTATATACAAGTATGGTGTTCATTGCAGCACCGGCATGGCATGTGCCTCACTAGTTAGCCTTGTGTTTTTTTTTTTCAAGCTTCTTAATGATAGAATGCAACTAGTTCAGTTGAGATTAAGAAGAAAGTTTGATCAGTCATACCCTGTCAATGATGGTGAACTCCCTGGGAGCACTCGTATATATCCTGCTCATCTTCTCTGTCAGCTGGTGGTAGTTGTCATCTTCTTCTCCTTCACTACCTTCTGCTTCTTCCCCTTCCCCCTGTGCTCCAGCATCTCCCCTGCTCCACCCAGAGAACAGCCCTTGAAGTGCCTTCTGGCCCCATGGCCGCCGGCTACCAGAGATGGAGGGTTCCTTCCTGCTGAAACCTGGGGGGATGATGCTGACACCAGAACTGATTGGTGGCTGGCTGCGGTAGTCTGAGCCCTCCAGGCCGACTGCATAGGTTGCATCCGGCGTGCTCACTTTAAGTTGGGTGATGACAGCGGTGACTGTGAGCTCCGAGGCAAGGAGGTCTTCCTGGAGGGTGACCAGGTACTTCATCTCCGCTTTGCCCTCAGGGTCGACTGATTCCAGTTCTACCTGGACTTCAAACAACAGCATCATGTTATTTTGTTATTGAAACTTTTAGGCTGAAACAACAAAAGATTCCTGATAACACCAAAGATAGTCCCGGATAGAATATAATGGGATAAGAAAAATTAGATCTTTTACTTCTTAATAGGCAATTTGGATTCATAGATACAGTGGAATAGGCTATGCTATCTTAGAGTTTTTGTTCCAGGTAAAGGGATTATTGGCTGTATCCAAGTTACCAAAAAAATTAGTTTTTGCTTGTTCCTACTCGGATAAGCCCTGTATCTGTGCATCATATCAGCCCTTATGGTAGAATCTAATCAAACTGGTTCCCCATGAGTAAAATCTCCATCGGCCGAAAAACCCCATTGATTGAAGAGATCAGCACTAGTAATGCAGAAGGATGACAGAAACTCTTCAAGAATCTACCATGGATCTCAGATAGACATCTACGCCCAAAAGAGGTTCCTACACCAGCTCTTTTGGTTCCAAAGGAAGAAGCTTTGTTGCTTCCGGAGATGGAGGTAAGAAACTGTTATAAAGACCAAACACTCACCTGGATGGAGGCCTCGGGGCTCCCCCTCACATCACGAAGTGCCCAACTGCTTGCTGACCACCATGAGTGTTCTTCTTCTTCTCATTCCCCTTCTTCGGTACTTCTGCACTTGAAGCCCAGAGACACCCCGCCCTGGATGACGACCTCGCCGCCTTCTCCCCCGGAGACCGACGTCTGCAGCACCTCCACCGTGGTCCCATGCCACATCTGCGTTTTATACGAGGTGACCAGGCCGCTGGGCAGCATCAGGCTGGCCGTGCTGCCGACGCCCCGGAAGCTGGCGCCATGCCCGCCGAACTCCCTCTCCAGGTAGTCCACATTGATGGGCTGGGAGAAGGCGGGGGCCGCGGCCTGCGCCGACACCCTCCTCCTCATGCTGTGACTGTTCCGGTGAGGAGTGAAGTGAGGAGAACGCTGGACGGGTAAGGAACGAATGGCATTACACTTGGGCAGCTTTGCAGGGGATAGAGCGGTGTGCATGGGAGGAAACCATGGCGGCGATGCCGTTCTTTCTTTGTTTCCTTGTTTCTTCTCCTTCCTCTTTCCAGTATGCTTGCCATGTGCTGCCATGAATAGTGGTGATGGATATTTTGTGGTGGATCAGTAACAAAGCACTTGGCCTTATCCTTTCCCCTTATTGTGTATGTCGTACTTCTCATAACTAGTTGTTCGCCATCTTGTTCTCCGTATTAGTTCTGTAGTAGGTTTTTACATGGTGGTGGAGATGATCATTATCTTGTTAGATACCTTCTTTGGATAGATGTTTATGGCTTATACTACACTAGTTAAATTTCACAGCGGTGTGGCGAACCGTCCGAGACATTAAGCAGCAAGACTTAACGTCACTACATCTTCCGTACCATAAGTCTTGCTGCTTAATGTGACCTCCAACAGGTAAGTATTCTGGAGTTTAAGCATTGCCTCTGTGGCGGGTACACTTAATATCATATTCATCAAAATTCTCGGAATCAAGAAAACTTCACAAATACAATAATCTACAATCTACAGTTTAGTAATGTCATAATCCTCCGGAAATAAGGCGCAATATAAAAGAAAGTTTTGCGATGCTTCATCTTTCAACATTTCAAAACTATACATCAAGGATTGGAGAACTCCTTGCATACCTGGAGAAAGCTTCGCAGGGAGATGATCCAACTTGTTTATTGCATCTCACCAATCATCTGCGGTTTTGGCTTTGGTCATCGCCCTCCCGACAGTAATTAGCGAAATGGGCAGGCCACCGCATCGTGCCACGACCTCCTTCCGTCCTTCGCAAGTGGTTGTATCTCTGGGTTGTCGAGGGCGGGAGTGGATGCTCTGCCAAATTTCGATCGGAACAGCTGCCATGATCTTTCAGCATCTAAGGAGCCAACTTTCACCATCTCATCAGCATCCATTTCGCGACAGACCTCTTCAGAGCGGGTGGTGAAGAGTACCTTGCTTTTGTTGTTCAAATTCTTCGAGAGAGGGACCCCAATCTCCACAAGATCTACCTTCTCCCACACTTGATCAAGAAGCAGTATGAATCGCTTGTTGGAGAGCTCAAAGAAAATT
Organism: Colocasia esculenta; assembly: GCA_014218235.1. Lineage (NCBI taxonomy): Eukaryota > Viridiplantae > Streptophyta > Magnoliopsida > Alismatales > Araceae > Colocasia > Colocasia esculenta. Next base: position 20,717,646 of record CM024753.1, on the reverse strand, counting down.
CTGTCATTTGAAGACCCCTCGGTAAATCCAAGCCGATCTATAATAGCTTTCATGATGTCGGAGGTGTCTTTGGCTTCGCGTGACACTGTCACCCGGATTGACACCTCGAATTTGTCCCTGCAGACTTCTCCCGTCAAGAACTCGTTGTTGATCACATTGAGGAGGGAGGTCTTGCCCGCCCCGCCCGTCCCCCAAATGCCGATGATTCCGATGTCTTCGTCATCTATGTACCTGTTATTTGCTGCAACGACTCCTCTGCGCCCACCAGGGTGGCGCTTGAAATCTCACTGATAACCTGTTGAATAGCATCAGGACCTCTTCAGATAGGGCATTTCCTTCCTCTGTGAGCCTCCTCGCTCGCCGCAGTAGCTCCACAGCATTATACCCCAGGCAAAATCCGGTGACGCAGAAGGATCAGCCCTCGAAAGATCTTTGAACTTTGGAGGCATTTGCAGCAAGAGTCGCCACTCTGTCCATCCATCCCGACGCCTGACTTGTCACCTCTGCCTGGTTCCGGCGTGCATCGCGCTCCGCCTGGTTCTTCAGATCCTCCATTAGCCGCTGTAGCTTGTCCACCTCCTGGGCGAGCTCCTCTGCGTTACTTTACGACGTGTAGATGTTTTTGGGCAACTGGCATACCCTTGGAGGCGTTTTTGGGCTCCTTGGACGCCCAAGTGGCAGACCTCTCCTCTCCCCTCTGAGGCAACCTTTCACAATCACTAACCAAGAGAAGTAATACCACACAGTACGCGCAGGGCCACATGCCTGGGGTTGCAGAGCCCTTGGTTCCATGCACCAAGAGGGATGCTGTGGTGTGAGGCGAGTGCAGAAAGAGGGGAGTGGTGAGGTGTTTGTATCAATGCCCGTGGGAAGGGAAGGGGAAGGCACTCAGGAAAAAGGTTAAGGGCAGAAAGAGAGAGAGAGAGAGAGAGAGTTCCCGCACTTAATAAAGACCTTCACGGCTGGCATCGGCTCTGCTATCTCTCTCTCTGGAATACCCCCTCTATTCCGGTGGGCACTCACGGCTGGCACGTCTTTACTCCCCGTCGCGGGGACCGACAGCGACTCCTCGACGCCCTCGCTCGAGGAGGACCAACGCCGACAGAATTAGGAAGGCCACTCGCTCGTATCGTAGGTAAGCTTGTCAGGGCATAGTACCATCCACATGCACCGAGCTGGGCAGCAGCCTCAGCCATGGGATGCCACCACGGCCGGCGGCTAAACCGCTGGGTCGGCTCTACTTCTCTCATGGCGGTCCTCACCTCCACCTGCATCGAATCCGCCAAGGACGACCCTCCGTGCGCCCAGGTGAAGAAAAATCTGATCCCTTGCGGCCCTGGTACGGACCAAGCTGCTGGATAGCCTGCTCCGAGCTCCATAGCCGACGTCGACTAGATTCTACCAAGAACAGGGAAAACTACAAGAAAACAGGGTATCGTTTTATCTCTAGAAGAAGGAATTATTGATTACCTAATCTATGGAAGAAGACTGGAGAAGATATGCATGGGAAGAAAGAGCAGAGATATAACAGGAGAAACAGAGAAGCAGGAGAACAAGCTAGTGAGTTTTGGATTCCAATTGCCATCACCCCCTCGGGTCTTCCATTAGACATTTCTCTTACTGAGAGCTACACCAGAACAGATTGGTGAGTCACCCATAACAGCCAACTAAACGCATTGCAATGTTAACTACTTCAGTTAAACAATCAACTAACTCTAACTGGACCAACTACCTTAACTATCTTCAAACTAACCACTATTAACCTGCTATCTTAACACTACCGACATAAACAGGTTGCGCGATGTATGTTAATTTACCAAACTAGATGAGTGATTAAAGTCTCCAAGAAAATGTCTCCAGAAACGTGAGCACTCGTCTCACCTATTATGTAATGCGGAAGGGCAACCACGAATGTCAGTTAACAGATAGTAAGGCTGCCAACGGATCGGAGTCGGAGTCGGAACAAACTACTACTTTCCGCGTTCATTCTTATAAGAAAATTAAAATGGATCGAAAACGGAAAAACTAATCGGAAACATTTGGTACGATCAAATGGTAGATGTATATAGTATTAGAGCAATGGTAAAAGAGATATCTTTGATAATAATATGTATAATAAATATTACGAGAGAGATACGTTAATTATATATATTTACAAATTAAAGAGAAGTTAAAAACTTAGTCTAAAATTTTTAATATTAAGAATAAAATTTTAAGAATATATATTTGTAAATAAAATACAAAATATATCTTATCGGAAATAGAAACGGAAAATCGAAAAATAATCGAAAACAGAAAAATAGATACGAAAAAATCGAAATAGATCAAAAAATCAGAAATCGGATATCCATTGACAACCCTAACAGATAGGAAGCTAAAGTCTCTTGCTCTTCTAAGTTTCTGTGTGTGGTATTTATTCCTCCTCCACCCACTGTCCTATAATAAACACTTCTTCTCCGTTCCATTGCCTTCACACAATAAAAATTCTTCACCCTCTCGATCAGCAGGTGCAGACAATACATCCCATACTAAGCAAGCGGGCCAAACTTTAGAAGAGAGCACAACTCCTCTTCTGATGCATCTTCTTAGAATCGGATTTTAAAAACCTTGTTAGAAAACCTTGGCAAGGCAAACATGTTGTAGAAAACGGTGCATCAAAAAAAAAAAATCTTCGCATAAATTGCACCAGCCGGGAATCGAACCCGGGTCTGTACCGTGGCAGGGTACTATTCTACCACTAGACCACTGGTGCCTTTTTAACAGCTGTTCTTTCTGTCTATTTGATTCTTGAGAAGAACCACCTGTTGAAATGGAGATCATTAATATGGCTCGAAGAAGATTTCTACTAAACGTGGCAATCACTTGAGTCACATGATTCATCGTGCCACATAAATCAACATCTGATCTGATATTGTACTATACAATTAAGATACGGTGAGAAAGAGGCATGTTTATTTTTTTTTATTTTTGTGGCTTGATCAATATGAAAAATGAGTAACTTTCAAAGAAAATGAACAAAACATAAAAAACCACATGCAAAGAGGTTGAAAAAATAAGAAACTCTTATTTAGTCGTTCAACTCAACCCAACACAATCATCTAGTACTATGATCTATGTTGTCTTGTGTATTGAAAGTGGATGCCAATTAAAATTCCTATTAGATATGAAATTTACTCCCTCCATCACCAGAAGATTTGTGAAGGATGAGTCGTATTCCTATGGCGTTCACAATAAATTTCTTAATAGAGATTCAGCAATTAAGTTGGAGAGCTAATATGACATCATCTAAGGGCTTCAATTCTCATTGAGAGGAGTCCATACACTATAAGAAAATTCAAAATTATTGACAAAATTTTTCGATGGATCAATATCCATATTGAGAAATCTATTGGGATTCGATGGATTGTTATACCATATAGATTCATAATTTAGTACTATTATATAGACTGGAATGTACTATATCATATTAAAACGTTTGAGTCGGTCAACGCCACCTCCACTACTACCACCACCACACCACCAATTCCAAATGTGATCATTATATAATATAATGATATGAACAATGTATTCTATATGTCAACACCAAAAGCTGAAATAGGAAACAAAATTATAACGTCCCAAAATTTATAATAAAATACTAATATGACACTAAGAAATGAAAGAGATTGTAAATTATACGTAAGACATGACCACTTACATAAAACATAATTATCTTTAAGTTTGAATATGTTCATTTAATTAATATAATTATAGTGTTATCTTAATTATGCACTTCGACAAAACGACATCTAATTTCGAAAAAAAAAAGACAAATATGAAGTCACCATAATTATCAAAAAAATATTGATTCTAAGAGTATAAATATTAAGAATTATTGATGCATAAATGTTGAGATTAAGTCGACCTAATAAGTTTTTGGACAATTTTTACTTGATGAAAAAATAATTTTAAAAATTAAACTAAATTCAAATAATTTGTATCATCTCTTAATCATCTTATGTTTGAAATTTCATCTCAATTAGACACCATTTAGATCCCTTGGATGCGTCAGGTGTGGAAGGGAAAAAAAATGGTTCCAGCGATCCACTACGTGCAGTAGCGGTTCGAACCGTAAAGGTCCACTATGTGCAATAGCGACACGCCCGAGTCACCCCATTGGGGTGACTCGACCGTGCCATGCCTCATAAGAGCCATGGGAGCCATGACATGGTGGGGTTCGGTCGTGTAACGACCCCTAAAACCCGACCCTCGGCCCAAGCCGAGGACTGATTTTCGCAGTCGCCGCCCACGGATCCAAGGATCCGAAAGGGCTAAAAGACGAGTCTAACTGAATATGTACCAGAAGTAAAGTCAACCACAACTGGAACACATGCACGGAAACTGAAAGGAGTGCAAGTCATGTGTGTCTCTCGAGTTACTGTCCAACGCGTCACACTAGACAAGTAAGAACAGGGAATAACATATCCCTTAGGGGCATACCCCGAGGGTGAAGTACAACAGAAGGGGGAACCACTACTAGCTACGGGGGCCACTCCTATCGCCCCGACTCCTCCGCCCGACGCGCGCCCTGACGCTGTTGGGAAGCCTCACCTGGGAAAAAGAGGGATGAGATTCACAACAGAAGCTCAGTAGGGACTTCCAATCTCCTACTGGCTCTAAACAGACAGAAGAATATAAGCATAAATGAATGACAGTAGTTTATATCTTCTACCTACAACGGAAGTGCGGAAGCAACTACAACTAACTCGGTACGGAGGGCACACATGGTCGGAAACTCTGTACGATACTGCTCGGTGACCACCGGCGAGCTAGTAAACGCAGAGTCACTAGCTACGGAAAGCACTACCCTAGTCAAGAGTTAGGTGCGCCCTCTGGAGTCTTACCCTCGACTCAGGTCCTGGCCCTCACGTCTCATCAGACTGAGGTAGGACACAAAGCACACACAGTAACCGCCATAGTCTGGTCGGACTACGGTCCCACGTCTGGCCTCTCCAAGTGGTTCCGGGGCCACAAGGAGCGAGGCAGTGAGAAAAAGGACTAACTGGCCTGCGCCGGGTAGAAACCCCTAAAGTCCTCGGCATCCCAGACCAGTCAGAGCTCTGCAAATGACACAACGTCGTTGTCCTAACCACCGTTTTCCCCTCAGCTCTAGAGTCCGCTCATGTGGGCTGCAACTCGAGCACACTCGTAGCCCAGAGCCGTCATCAACAGGCTCACGAGGATGGGGTCCCAGGGTAACGGTAACAACCTCTCAACGGGACAGGCCTCAAGTGCGAAGCACCGGGCGAACGACTAGTGTAGGACCGTACAAGGAAACTAGCACAGGTGCCACGAGTACAGTAAAAGAAGCGGAAACGACAGAAACCAAACCTGTCTCACGACTGTGGTGGCGACGTATCGGGCTGTCGTCGCGACCTGGTCGCGACACCCTACCTGTTGCGATCCTGTCGCGACGGCCTCACCGTCGCGACCTGAATCGCGATACCAGGAGAATCGCGATACCAGGAGCGTCGCGATCTCAGACAGATCGCGACCTCCAGTACGTCGCATTCACAGGTAGTTGGGCGTTCCGGAGAGATCCCTCTGGGAACCGCCCCAAAACGGGGAAACAACCACACAAGGGGGAGGGGATCATGCTCAACATGTATTGAAAGTTTTACATCATCCAAACCATCCACAACCCCACGGTAAACATGGATCTATGCTCGAAGGAAAACTCACTCAACCTCGAGCATGGATTCCTCACTCACCCCAAGCCCTCAAGCCATCAAGAAACACGGTCTACAAGGGAAAGGGAGCATGCCTAGGGTGAGGGGATGAAGAGTCCCTACCTCCACACGAAGAACAAACCCGTTGGGGCCTTCTCGTAGGAATGAACGCCTCCTCCTCGCTCCAAATGACACAGTCACGTCCCCTACACGCACATCACAACGCCCTCCTCAGCCCGGGTGTCACAAGCTCGGAGAAGCACCAAGCACCGCAAGAAAAACTTCGAGGAAACTAGAGGGAAAGAAGAAGGAGAGGAAGAGGGCGAGAGGGAGAATGGGGCGCGGCGCTCGATTTTAAACTGGAGACCCCCAGAACGTGACGGAATGATCCGTCGCGACAATAGATGAGATCGCGACACACAAGCTGTCGTGACCCACGTCGCGACGGTCAATCCGGCGCGACCTCGAAGGAAACGAGTCAAACCTTGAAGACCGGGAGGTGATCACGATGGGCACCACATCGCGTTCACGCGCATGCGCCTGATAGACCCGTTCGGATAGAAAGGACACCGGCCACGTCTGTTAGAAAAGCAGTCGCGATGCCACCCGACGATGCGACAAGGACGCGACAGCCAGACCGTCGTGACAAGGAATGCGACGGCCCTCCACGTCGTGACCAGACACCCGTCGCGACAGGCATCCTGTCGCGACAACATCGTGACCCTGAGGACGGGGCCAAAGGGCCCAAGGGGGCCAGGTCTTACAGGTCGTACCACCGTAGTACGACCAATCGTGTTTGATAGAGGGGGGTATGTTCCTCAAGAGTAAATTAATTAGGTACAAATAACCCAAATATTAACCTATTTAGTTTTGCAAATGAAAATGAGATTGAAATAACTCAAACTTTGGATAAAGCATATCTCATCAATCACATCAAAAAAGTAACCATCATCGTCATAACACCTCATTTAAAGCACCACTTTTTTTTACTTACCCACTTGCCTCATCTCACAGTTGAACATTTAAACTCTAGTCTTACCTAGGACTATTCATTATTCAGTCTAAATCAAAAAATTGAATTGGTTCGGTTCGGGTTGAAGACCACCTCAGTTCAATTATCGAGATGAACCAATATATATATATAAGCTGGGGTGCGGCGGTGCGGCCCCGCCGCACCCCAACGCAGCCGCTGGATGGTGATCCAGCGACAGTGGCTGGGGTACGGCGGGGCCGCACCGTCGTACCCCAGCATCCCTCTACATATTATATATACACACAACATAATATGTAGCACAGTTGATGAGTGCATTGGTTTCTCCTTGGGAGGTTAGGGTTTGAATCTCACAATCATCTTAAAACCCTCAATTTTTTCAGTTTGATTGGATTTGTCACAAGATTCGATTCAGTTTCGGTTTTAAAAAAGAAAGGGGTAAACCAAGCCGAACCATCCCTTATTCACCCCTAATCTTATCCCGTTATATACCACTTTAATAATGTTATCTTTTTTTTTTTGTAGGTAAGCTAGTGGTAAAGGGGTGGGAAAACAGGGACGGGAGCCGAGTTCGAACCTGCGCTCCTGCAAGGGGCCCTCGGAAAAATCGAGGGTGGTGTACCACCACGACAAAGCGCGAGAACAAACTTTAATAATGTACCTCAGAGTTAAGCTACATGCGAAACTAAAGTGCGCTAGAAAACTAACCCATAATGTACCTTACGATACCTAAGGATAGACACACTATCAAAGTGGATCTATATGACAATGGTCGAAGACAGCCATTCTAAACTAAATAGCGATATATATGGGTTGAAACTTGAAAGTTTATATATATGAGCCTAAAATTATTACTATTAGAAGTCTAATAAGTATTTTTAAATCTTAAGAGAGCATTTATGACCCCAGAGTGAGTATCTCTGAGTCCAAAATATAACACTACTATTAAAAGTCTTAGATATTTTGAACCTTAACAATAATATTTTTCAAGAACCAAGTGTGCTTACCCCATGATACAAGAGGGATGGCCCGTAGCATTAATGGGATGCGGGACATGCCCTTATATCAAGGACGTGCATGTTTGATATCCTTATTACGGGCATCAAATATTTCTCATATTTCTCAGTCTAAAATCAATATTATAAGTCTTAAAATCATTATTGTTAAGTGTTACTATCGTCATTGATTATTCCAGTCAATTTCTAGTCACCAACTGCTATCACTAACCATCATTTATCAACATTGATAGTCATCACCACTTGAATTGTATATTTTGTGTTCGTCACATTATGTTCATATAAATATGACGTGATTCAATAAAATAACATTTCACAGCAATATTTTTCTAATACTAATTATGCTTGCACTAGTAGTTTTCCATTCATCTCAGATAAGATTATACTAGGTGAATTGTCACGCCCCAATAACAGCTAGCGGAATATTGAGATGTAACAAATTAAAAGAAACTATCAGTAAATTTACACTACACATGAAGATACATTACATAAGAGTTTTTGGCATACATCAGGAAATTGAAAAGCAAAACTTTGCAAGGACTTTTAACTGTAAAGACATTGGACGTGATAAACATGTAGGGTTAATGTTATAAGGAAAATATTTATCATCACTCAGTCATGTCCACATTAATCAACTTGAGCATCGCCTAAAAAATGTTATGAGAAGGAAATGAGCAAATTTGCATAGTACATTTTCTTAAACAATCTAAATCATCAGCCAATATATACAGGTCAAATATGTTAGTTAAATACTTTGAACACTTCACTTATGGTGTATCTCAAGCACCAGACCATCACTTTTCAGTAGTACTAATTGGACACTAAGAGCATTTAGAATCTTCTTGGGACTAGACCAATAGTCCCCTAACCGTTACAATTTCACTTTGTGGGATCTAAATCCCCAAAATACATGCTGACGACTTTGAGTTTGCAATAGGGACTATCATCTCTTTCACTTCTATTGGTAATGTAAAGTTAATCATTAAGAAGACGAGCTAAAGAACTAGTAGAACTTCAAGTGAAAAAAATCTAGACAATCAATCAAATGAAGTTTTAAGTCAAGTAAGAATTCTGAGATAAAAATGACAAGCCACACTTCGGCAAAATTACGAGATAATGTGGATATTACTAAACACACTGATAGAGTTCCGCTTTAAAAGTGGGTATCCCCTATGTAATATGGTAGAGATCCAACTTCGAACGGAAATCCAATAGAACCCTGATACAAAATAGATAATATCCTAAAGAGCAATGCTAAGCACCCGGGCGCCTGGGTGAATAGCATTTCTCTATCTTAAAAGTGTAGCAAAAAATTGGAATAGAACAGAAAATCAACATAGCATTTCGGGAGAGACAGATTCCGAGGAATCAAACTGATAACATTTAGGCTTAGAGAGGGATTTCGAGGAATCAAATCAGCAATATTTCAGTATAGAGAGAGATTTTGAGGAATCAAACTGGCAATAGAGAGGGATTTCGCGGAATCAAATTGGCAACATTTCAGCACAGAGAGGAGATCTTGGAAATCAATCTTGCAACATTCCGACGAGAGAAACTTCAAGAAATCACTTTGGCAGCACTCCGACATAGAAAAGCTTGAGTACGAATAACCGACATTAATATCTCATTCGCTAATGATATAGAAATAAGCTAAAAGAACCTACCTAGAGCTGGAAAAACTCCAAAGTAGCACTCCTTCTCTCTCTCTCTCTTTTTCACTTGTATTAGAAATCTAGCTCGAACCTCCCTTGGTCTCTTCCTTGCATGGTGGAGAATGAGAAAGAAATGGGATATTTATGGGCATCTTGGGAGAGGGGCGCACCAAGGAGAGAGGAAGAGGGTGAGGGAGATGTTGACTCCTACTCCAAGTGAGTTGCAACATCTAGGGCTATCTCATCTCAGGAAAGACGACTGTGTTTCCTGAGACTAAATATTGGCCGGGGTGAAGACAAATGTCTCTTCCAATGTCTTTTATGGGCTTTCAGAAGATTTTTATATGAGCCCATCAATCTTTTAACTATTAACCCTTAAGTTTCAAAAATTGCATATATACCCATTCCAACCTTTCACAAAGTTGGTATTTACACAAATGAGTTTGTTTCAACATTCTGATGGCATCTATGGAGACTCTTGAAATTGCAATTTAGACTCTGAAATTTTAAAAAGTGTGTATATCATTCTTTATATTTAAACCTTAAAATATTTTAATTATAGATATGTCATTCCATAAATTTTTTAAAATTGTGTTTATAGTTTTCCACATTACATACACATACACATATATATACATATACACATATATGTATGTATACACACTCACATACATACACATATGTATATATGTATACACACATATATATATATACACTATATTATTATTATTTCAAGGTATTATATGAACGTAACATAGTATTTATGAGTATTTTTGAGTCGAAACTTGAGGGAAACATTTAGGAGCTTATAGTGAACATTTATGAGCCCAAAATATAACATTAAAAGTCCTATAGATATTTTAAACCCTAAAAGTAATATTTTTTTGCTAAAGTGAGCATTTATGAGTTCAAAATCATTATTGTTAAGTCTTGCTATTGTTATTGATTGTTGCAGTTGATTGCAAATTGTTAACCGTTATTGTTGGCTATGAATTACTACTATGTTAGAATGTGGAGCCCGAACTCTGAAGCAGATCTCAATAAGGGGTCACGCGGTCAGGTCGCGGGGGTCAAGGGGGCAGCGCCCCTTGCGGGGGTCAAGGGGGCAGCGCCCCTTGCGGGGGTCTCCGGGGGCAGCGCCCTCGGAAGCTAAATTTTGACTAAGTGTTGCAGGCGGGCTCAACATTCGACTGCCACAGTCGAAGTCAGAAATGAAGCAGTCGATTGAATGATTCGACTCATGCAGTCGAATGTCAGATGTGAATGATTCGACTTATGCAGTCGAATGTCAGCATGAAGGATTCGACTCATACAGTCAAATGTCAAATATGAAGCATTCGACTCCCTCTTACCAGGAAAGGACTTTGCAGTTCTGAGGCGGTTCAGAGACAGGACACTTTTGCCCTTGTGTGTCTCGTTGTGGTGCCCTTTCCTCTAGTATATAAAGGGGGGTTTTGTCCTCTTTATACGTGTGTGTCTTTTTCTTGGAGAAGAAGTATTGATAGCTGCTGTAGCCGTGGACGTAGGAAGGCTTCTTGCCTCCGAACCACGTAAAAACCTGGTGTTCCTGTCTTCTTCTTCCTACTTCCTTCTATCTCTCTCTGGTATCTACGAGTGGGTAGTGTGAGAGAGTTGCCGCTGGTCTGAGTGTTGTCTCCCAACATGCTATTGATAATTGTCACCACCTAAAATGTGTGTTTATCATATCATATCCACGTGGACATAACATAACCCAATATAAGAGCCTTTTTGCAACTAATTTGTAATATATACTTTTTTCAAAATATATTAGTCAACATTGCACATATAGTTTTATACTTATGTAATATGAGATTGGGAATGTGAATACAATGTGGTATTTATGAATTTTTTTTAGTCTAAATTTTAGCGGAGCATTTATGAGCCTGAAATATGACATTATTATTAAAGTCAAATGAATATTTTTAAGACCTAAGAGTAACCTTTTTTATTTAAAATAAATATGTACGAGTCCATAATTATTCTATATTAAGTCATGTTGTCGTCATCGATCACTATCACTAGTTGTCGATTATCAATTGTTACCACTGAGTGTCAGTCATTGTTGCATCATTGTCACCACCTCAATTGTATACTCTGTGTTTATCACATCACATCCACATAAACATGATGTAATCTAATGTGAGAGACTATTTGGAACTATCTTCCATACACTTATTTTTCAAAAAATAGTAAATATTATATTGCACAAGTAGTTTCCTACTCATTTAAGATGAGATTAGACTATATATGGGTGATCATGGGCTCCATCTTCTACGACATTTTTTTTCTTAATGAAAACATAAATCTGTTAAATTTAAATAGTTATTTGTCATGTTTAGCATTAAGAGTGACAAATAACTTAAATCACATAATTGTTGTATTGAAAATATTAAATTTATATGGAGAAGAGGAGGAAAGATAGTGAGACCCACATATGTCATCTGTGGGGGGCCAATTTTGTGCAAGATAGAAAGTAAAACTTTTGATCATGGATGAGAAGTAACTATTTTTCTTTCTTTTTTAGATACATACAAGTTTGCTCTCATTTTGACCAATAGACCACAAATGGGATTGTGACCCATTAGAGAATATAGGGGCAGATCGGCTGCAGTGAGAACAACAAAAAAGAGAAGAATAGAAGGGCCAAAAGGCAACAAAGAAAAAGGAGGGGGGTTGGCTACAAAGTTCTTGCCACCTTAGCCCTGAAAAGTGACCTTTTAAAACCCCCACCATCTCATGCAAAAAGGGGGAAAAAGAGGTGAAGAGGCAAAAGAGAGGGGGTCATCTTCTTCCTCCAAGGTTTCTTACGGCTGAAGCAACAACCAGAGAAAAAAAAAAAGATAACTTAGTGTACTTGAGTTGTGTACTTTCCACTTGTATTTCTCCCTTCCTACTGGAGGGGTGTATTGTGTCCTCTTTTGATTGACCAATAAAAATAGAGAAGTATAAGTAGAAAGTGCACAACTCAAGTGCACTAAGTTCTTCTCGAAAAAAAAAAAGATGTTGTGGCTGAGGATCTTGGGGCTTAGGGGTCTTCCAAAACAAGAGAGAGCAGAGAGGGTGAGTCCCATTATCCAAGATGTAAAGGATCAAGAGATGAGAGAAGAGAGGTGGTTCCTCATGTGTTCCTCATCTTTTTTTTTTAATTATGTACCTTCTCCTCCTCCCATGAGAGTATAAAATTCTACCCCCATGTGATCTTGGAATCGATGCGTTACTTTTGGTGTTCTCTCCTCACCTCCTTCTTTGTTTTATAATTTCTTGTGCATATGCATTTAAGGATCTTGTATTGATGGTACTATGAGAGAGGAGGATCTCATGTTCCTTTGTTTCTTTCATCATTTTTTTACTTTAATGCTTATGCTTCTCTCATCCTCCCTCTGGATAATAGGCTGCCCCCTCCTTCCCATGTATCTTTATACTCATGCACCAATGGTACAAGGGAGGAGCCATGACATGTCACCTTTCTATGTTATCCATGTTTCTGTTGGGTACTTTGATGTTCCTTCTTGCTTTATTCATGTGCCAAGCTATGAGGAACCCTTCTATCCACTGGACTGAGGCTTTATATGTCCATTCTAAGGTAAGAGGGGTCCACATAATATTATGTGTAATGAGTCTCTCCCCTCTATTCAATCCAATGGATCTTAGGGAAAACTCTATCACCTCCTTATTTTAACCCATGATTTATCTTCTTTTAGGTTCTACCTTTTACCCAATAATAGCCCCCACCTTGCCCAGAAGTTCCTATGCTAATCTCTCACATTTCCCATATGAGGAGCATTAGTCGTCCAATGGGTAAGCATATAGCACTGTTTTGAACACCATGAGAACAAGGTTTTACCCTTTGGATGAATGTTTTCATAAGGTATAAACATTACATAGAAAAGATCCTTGAATTTTTTGATCATTTTCTTCTCTGTTTGGGCGTTGTTTGCATTGATCTGGTGGCCCTGCGCACTGCCACCATATTACTGCATGTTGTCACCGATCTATCTTTTTTCTCCTTTTAAAGAATTGTTTCAGCTTGATTCAGCGGCCCTGTGCAGTGCCACTGTATCACCCTTCTCACTACTGTTCCACCTTCAAGCCCTTCTTCTATGAAGTGTATGTGATCCAGTGGCTATTGTAGCCATCGGTCTATGAACATATGCCATAAAATGGGTAAATAGCAAATGATATTTTATGTTAACAACAATGTTTATTCGTGTTTGCCCCGTCTTTTTGGTCTCAGCATATACCGGTTCTCTTGTAGGCGTGCCTCGGGAATCAGTGTCATGTGCCATGGTGGTGATGCCTTCGGCATTCACTCTAATGTTGGTACCATCTCCATTGTGGTGGGCGGATACAGTGCAACCTCCCCCCCCCCCCCCCCCCCCCCAAATTTACAAAATAAGGGAAGGTGCTGCTGGATTTTCCCCACACTTTGAGCCGGTGGTTTCCTCTTTAATGTGTTTCTTGTATTTTGGATCGGTGGGAAAAATGATCTGGTGACTTTAATGGCCCAGTGGCATTAATAGGCTAGCGTAAAAATCTAAACCTATAAAGCTCTACCTGATTCGGTGATGAAATGATCCGGTGAGATCCCTAGAGATCAAATCATACTAGCATGATCTGGTGGTTCTTTGGGTTTTTAGCACTTTCATCCTGTGATCAGGTGGCCTTCTTCATGCACCACCATATCAGCCCGTTCAAATGAACTACGTGATTTGTCAGCTTTCATGGGTGATTTTCGAATGTGCTTTTGCCAATATGACTGCCATGTAACTTTTATTGTGATCTGGCGTCATAGGCAGATATCTACATCGCCATCGGTGTAAACATTGTCTCGTCGGTACCATCTCGGGCATATAGATGGATACCCGTGGGCACCACCCCGACATGTGGCGAGCAAAGGTGTATGCTGTCAAGTCATCCTCGTTTTATAAAATTACTGTGAATAATTTGAGCATTTTTCTGTATTGCTATTCCATTGGCTCGTGTTATGTGTTTGCATAAATGAATGAACAAATTAAGCGAACAACGATGGCGCATGGGAATGGCCTCCTCGGCAAGACCGAGTGGTAGGCCCAGACGGTCTGACGTTTTCTTGACAACCCACAAACTACTCCCAGAGCAAAGAGCAAATAATAATAATGATAATAAATGAATGAGAACAAGTAAAAAGAAAAGAGAGGAAATGATAATAATAGTAGCAGAGAAAATAATAATAAGAAAAGGGGGAAAACATAAATAAATAAATAGATAACGATAGAAATAATCACAAAAAAAACAACACAAAAGAAAATACTTCATCGATCCCACATCGATTACCCCCTTTTAAAATACCCCAATCAATTCCGCCATGAGCCACCCCCTTTTAAAAGGACCCAAATTGCCAGAGGAAGGAGTAGGGGTGTCAATGGGCCGGGCCTGGACCGGGCCTTGTTAGGCCGGCCCAGACCCGATTTTCTAAAAGTCGGTCCGAGCCCGGCCCAGGCCCAGTTTTTTAAAAGCCGGTCCGGGCCCGGCCCAGGCCCGAAAATATTATTTTTATTTATATATATATAATATATGTACTCTAATTCATTTTACCATCATTTTTTAGAAAATTTTAGACGATTTGTTATGTATCAGAAATTTGGGACGATTTTGTTATTTTATATATTTTACTTTTATCTATATTAATATTTAATTTATAAAAATTATATTTGGAGTAGATTTATTGTGAAAAATGAATATAATTCTCTTTTAAATATAAATTTTATATTTAACATAAATAATTTTTATATTTTTCGGGCCGACTGGGCCGACCGGGCCGGCCTCACAAAGCCCAAGCCCGGCCCTATTTTTTTTCCGGGCCGAACCGAGCCGGGCCAAAAATTTAGCGGACTCATTTTTTCGACCCAAACCCAGTTAAAATCGGGCCGGACTTCCGGACCTCCGGGCCGGCCCGGCCCAATTGACACCCTTAGGAAGGAGGCCCAATCAATTCACTTGAAGCTCCAATCGGTGTCCAACCGATTTTCCACTAAAAATTTAAAAACCAAATACCCCATCCGAGCTGGGTTGGCAGCCATCCCCACCAACCCATCTTTGAACTCACACACACACTCACACCCCGTCTCTCTTCATTTATAGCACTTTTATCTATCCACTGTCACCCACTCTTTAAACAAAAATAATAATAACAAGCAATGCACCACCCTCCACCCATTCACCACCTCCACCATATGAAAACCCCCACTGAATCACCACTTCCACCATCTCAAAGCCTCCACTAAATCAACCCCTCCTCTTGCCACAGTTCCATTTATTCTAACACCCCTAGATAATAATAAATGAAACAAAAAAGGGAAGGAACAATGTTAATAAAACAACAAGGTGACAAATAAATAAATAAATAATCATCAACCAAAAGAATGGTGAATCAAATAATCTGAAGTAGACTTCAAATCAAATAACAAAAAGACATGAATAATTTTAAGTCAATCTAATAACTTCAAGCAGATGCAACAAGTCAAAAAATGACTTCAAAGCAAAACCCAAGTTTTATAATTAATAAAGAAACCTAAAAAAATCAAATCAAATAACTCCAAGTTAAATTTTAACTTTGAACCAACTCAAATAAATCCCAACTGCAGATTTAGATAAAAAAAGAGAAGAAGCAAACTTAAAAAAAAGGGAGGTCTAAAATCAAATAAAACTTTACATCAAATTGAGCAATCAAAATATCAATCTAAAATACCATAAAATATGAAAGAGTTGAACCAAATTAAATAATTGAACTCAACTTCTTTCAGCACTAAATCCATAATAATCCTAAAAAAAACAATTAGTGAATGTAATTTGATCATCTCCTATTAGACATAATTAATTTCATATTGCTTGCATATTGTTTGTCCGATGTCGCCTACTCCGGTTATTAGGCTATTTTGTTCTGACGATTAATAAAGGATTTTCTCTCTCAGAGAGATGTAATTGACAACGTTGCACTTAGGCAACAGTGATATATAATCGGTCCCTACCCGATATTCACTTTTATTTGATGAAGTCAAATGGCGCACAAAGAGACTCAAAGCCCTTCGACTCTCGGAGGCATAATATGTTGTCACTTACGTGACTGGCACGTCTGTGCTATGCGATTGTCGATTCATCTCTTATATCCATGGCTTGATTAGCACTCGATGAGACTTGAATTTGCAATACGCATCCATATACGTATGAGAACATGATAAAAATTCAATCAATAAGATGAATTTGATGGATTATCCATAAATCTATTTCCATAATACCACCGAAATTATAAAGACTTTTAAGGTTTGACATTGTTTTGGGACATGGTGGGAAGAGAGGATTTAGATTCTAATTATTGAAATCATTTTATTTCTAACTCTATTCTCAAACAAAAAGTACATTTTGAATTTTGGAGTCTCTTTGTGGATAATCCATCAAATTCATCTTATTGATTGAATTTTTATCATGTTCTCATATGTACATGGATGCGTATTACAAATTCAAGTCTCATCGAGTGCTAATCAAGCCATGGAGATAAGAGATGAATCGACAATCGCATAGCACAGGCGTGCCATCACGTAAGTGACAACATATTATGCCTCCGAGAGTCGAAGGACTTTGAGTCTCTTTTTATTTGAATATCATGGTTAAGCTGAGTAATTTCAAAGGGAGAGGAAAGAGATAGATAAAAAGATGAAAATAATAATGCCTTTGGTTTTGTGCACCAAAAGCTATAGTGAGATTCACAAATATGGATTTCAAATGCTGCCTAGTTTGAAATAGATAAAATTTTTTTAAATGATTAGTGTCTTCTTAGAGGGAATAAAAAATGACGTGGATTACTTGGAAAACAATCATTGGTAAGAAAAGTGATGCGAACACATCACTTTTTTTGCTCTCCAAATAAGATACTCCAATAGAATTGCTTGTCAAATAGTCTAAATCACTATTCTTATCTTCCAAAGAGAATACTCTCAACCCTCTATCTTTATTTTATATATTTAATACTATTCACATATAATAATTGAGTCTCAACAATCTTTATTGATTTAGATAAAAAAAATTATGTTCAAAAAATCTTATTGATAGGCCCTTTAGGTCAAGCCCAATAAAATTATTAGACTCAGCTTAACCATGATATTCAAATAAAAAGAAGAAATCAATGAATGTGGGAAGGCACCAAATGAACTTAATTTTATGTTAGATACCACATTTTTCCCTTACCTTTCAACTACCTTCAAAAGAAGATCAACATTCACAAATAAATATAACAGACACGTGTTAACTAAGGCACTAATCAATTTCATTATGGTGGAAATAGATTTATGATGATCCATCAAATTATTTAAATTTATTAATTCTCTTATCACATTTTCCAAGAGGGGACATTTAATGGAGGTGTATGGACTCTTCCATATAAATATGAGATAAAAGAGGAGACTATCTTATATGCTTAAAGAGATCCATTTGGCTTCCTCTCACTTAAGAGAGAAAGAGGCCAATGTTCTACCATCAAATAAAAAAAAGAACTTATCTGAAAGATGCAAAAGGAGGTAATATTAAAGAAATGTCAAACATAAAGAGGGAGAGGATATGATGTGGTTGTCATATGTGCTCACAAGGGCATCCCTCACATCTCTTTTTCACTCAAATGGAACCTTCCAAACATTGGAATCACAAATGGGACAAAGAAAAATATATATTATTCAAAAAAAGAAGAGTTTCTATTCACATGAAAGAGGTGTACCAAATAGGACACATGGAGAAGAAAAGAGATGAACACATAAACAAAGTAAGAAAACTCTCCCTCACATGACTACCATTCACCCTACCTCTCTCAAATAGACGACAAAATCTAAGGGAAAAATCAAATTATGTGCCTCCTTTCTTTCTCTTATAGTTGTATTGAAGAAGAAGATAAAAGAAGGGGGCCATCTTACTTCTTCTCCAAGCAACCTCCTCTCTCTCTCTCCTCTCTCTCTCTCTCTCTTTTTGACCGTTGCCCCTTTTTGTTGCTACAACTATTTACTTCTTCTCCAAGCAACCTCCTCTCTCTCTCTCTCTCTCTCTCTCTCTCTCTCTCTCTCCTCTCTCTCTCTCTCTCTCTCTCTCTCTCTCTCGTTTGACCGTTGCCCCTTTTTGCTGCTACAACTATATGTGTCTTTTAAGGGGATGGAAGTGGTAATAGACCTCTTAGGGTCACCTCCAACCTCAGATGACCAAAGCAGCCCCCCCTCTTAGGCGATAGATGCCTCGGCTGGCCCATCTTTGATAAAGCTTAATAATTTTGGGTTGTCAATCATTCTCTTTCTACTCTTTTTTCATTCATATAAGCATTCATCTTATTATCATCGTCGATGATCACTACTAATTGTCAATCATCAGCTGTCACCACTAGTCGTTAATCACCTTTGTTGATCGTCGCCACCACCTCAACCTTGTGTTTTGTGTTTGTCATATCATGTTCACATAAACATGATGTAACACAATAAGAAAAAAAATATTAGCTATTATTTTTCATGGGTAGTTTTCTACTCATTTAAGATGAGATTACACTATATGGATGATTACAGACTCCACCTTCTATAATACTTTTTTTTTCTCGATATCTATATTATATTAATAAAATATAAATTTATGCGTTGCCATGTGACAACACTAGGATATTTTTTTTCTAAAAAAAAAACTATAGAATCATAAAACTACACTCAATTCTTCATTTTTTTAAAACTAAAATTTTCTATACATAATAACATCGTTCAAAATTTTCTAAAAAATTGATGGCAAAATGAGGGAAAGGGTGTATATGTATCTTTCTTCAAAAAAAAAAAAATCTTGTACCGCCTATCAAACCAACATTTGCCTTATTTTAATTATATTTAAAATAATAATACATAAAATTTTATAAATTTATAAAAAATATTCAAACCTAAATGCTCACTAGTATAGAGTTAGTAAAAAGATATTTGAACTCTTTTAAATAGTGATTTGTCACCGATTAACATTAAGAGTGACAAATAATAATTTAATAATGATAATAAATTATGAGTAATGTTATACTCTCAATTAGCTGGGAGCACAGTTGACGTAGTTTCATCTCCACCACTTTTTTATTTTTTGAGGGAGGGTGCATTTAATACTTGACAGATATATTTAATACATTCACACCACTTTGTGTGCACAAAATAATGTGCACAAATAGTAGTATAATACATACAAATAGTAAAACAATGCACACGAATGATATAACAATGCACACAAATAATACAACACTGCACACAAATTATTGTGATTTATATACATTATGTATTATTTTACTATTTGTATATTACTATTTGTGTGTACTATTATGTGCAGATATAAATGTATTAAATGCAAGCATTAAATACACCTTCTAAAAAAATAAAAAAATGGAGGTGAAGCTACCTCATATGTGCTTCCGACTAATAGGAACATAACATCTCATTTGTAGGGGTCAACTTGTCTAAGATGGAAAGTAAATTTTGAATCATGGATGAGAGGTAAGTATTTCTTTTGAAAAATACTTAATACATATAATTGATGTGCACTAAGTTAGATATATCTACTCAGAGTGCCACCTCCACCTCTAAGGTTAAAAAACTAATGAATGAGGGATATATTAAATAACCTTTCAAGTGAAGGTAGCACACTTATAGTGAGTGTATATAAGTGTCTCATATTTCTTTTATATCTTTGAACTATAAAATTATAAGATGAAATGATTAAATATTTTTTTTGACTTGTGTAACTATCTATTTTTCATTTTATATGTTCAGTACTATTCACATGTAGCAATATATACTCAACAATTCAAATCGATTAATCTGTTAGATAAGAAATTTATCTCTAATAAATCTTATTGATAAGTTCTTTAGTCCAAGCACAATAAAATTACTAGACTTGGTCGAACTATGACCTTCAAAGAAGAAGAGAGAAGTAAGAAAAAGAGGAAGACACTAAATTTTTTTAGTCATATATCGAAATATCATATTTTTCATTTAAGAAATATTTATTGCAAAATGTAAGAGTACTATATCATTAGTAAGAAAAGGAGGAAGACACTAAAACAATTTAGTCATATATCGAAATATCATATTTTTCATTTAAGAAATACTTATTGCAAAATGTAAGAGTACTATATCATTAATCCACTTTAGATGCCAGAATGTATTATGTCATATCATTTTATGAACTCAACTTCAATATTTATGAGTCAAATCTAAAATTTTATGAGTTCAACCCAAAATTTTATAAACTCATTTGCAACTCAAATACCAGTGTACTAGTGTACTCTTGTACTAAATATTACTCTTTCTCTTTATCTTTCAGTTGTATTCAAAAGAAGACCAACAATTATAATAAAATAGAGTAGATAACTGTCAACCAATGTATTGACCAACTTCATTCTCTCTTTACTCTCATTTCTTTTGTATAAATATTCGTTCATCTCCTTAGACCAAACAAAGTCGAGAATATCTACTTGACTATTAAAAGATGAGTCATGAGAACTCTTTTCTAAAATTTGACTCCCTTACATGTTGGGTCAATTTACCAACAAACGAACTCTTATTCCTTCAATCTCTCTCTCTCAACACCCAAATTTCTACTTCAAAATTTCAGAGGTCGGATCAATTTTCTTACTTATATAATTAATCCACCTTCTCAGATCTTCCGTTGATGCATCAAATGTGATTAAATTCTAAGATATTCTCATGTCTATATTATTTTCAAACTAGGTGTAAAGTGTAAATAAGAATAATGATTTTGAATGATACTTTGGCCTAACAAAATCTTGGTAGGGATATAACCGTAAAATGCCTATTCTTTTAAGACAATCCATAATCTGGCGGGCGACATTCCCGAAGCGCCAAGGTTCCCAAAACAGGTTCGTCCACTGGCCCGCCGGCGCCCCCTTCTCTCCCACCTCCCTCCGAGCAGCAGCAGCAGCAGCAGCATCGGAGGAGAAATCGGTGCAAATTCCCGACCCTCTCGATCTTAAGCCATGGAGGTTTCAATCCGTGCACCTTCTCCGGCCTCGTGCCCCGTGGCCCCGACCCATCCTTCCCGGTCCATCCGCCCCCGTGTCGGAGCGAGTCCGCTGCCGGGGCGGCTCCCTCGCTTCTCCCCCGGCCGATCCGTCTCCTTTCGCAATCAGACTCGGGTGCGTATATTTCTGCAACTCTCGAATTCGTCCCGTTTGGCCGTTTCTATTATGGTAAAGTAGATTGTTTTTCTAGCAGCTTTGGTTAGATTCTGCCTGTGAAGGGTTTGGGTGGATGATTCTATTATTTGCGCCGGTTTAGATAATGGGGAAACAGGAGGGGCAAATTACAACCCAGGGCGAAGAAATTCTTAAGATTCCAGCTTGAGCTCGAAGCTTTGGCGTCTCTCTCCTTGTTCTGCAGGCTTTATGTGGCCATTTCGAAGCAAAGGAACTGTGGAATGCATGGTTTATCCATAGTTAGAGATAGTTAAATATATGAATAAGGATGTGACAAAACTTTGTCCTTTAAAGAAACTTTTATGATGCTACTCCTGAGGAAGATAATGTGCTATTTTACCCTTCTGGTCCTAGCGTACGTCAATGACGAACGTTTAATATAACTTCACCAGTATTTCGTAGGAGTATTTTACTTTTGGCAGTGCTTTGAACTGTCTGCAACACGTAAAAGCTCCTATTTTGATACAATCATACACCCTTGCAGAGAAAGTAGTGTAAACATAGAAAACATTATTCGCCGTCAGTGGACTCAGGATTTAAATGTTTTACTTTGTGATGAACTCTCAAGTCACGTACCTAGAGGTTACTAGTGCCTCAAAAATTATGCTAGCAACGTTCAGAACCCTATGACACTGGGTTCTGGAACTGGGAAAGTTCAAGAGGTTTCTTGGGTGTATTTAAAAGTTGAATGTACACCAACAAATGTCAACATTAACTAGTTTTCTTTCTACTTAAGCTCATCTGTAACCCAGGTCTCCCATTTCCATTTTGTATGTGTTGCATGCATACAGTGTACATCTGAACAAGTTCATTTGGATATACAAATATGTGCATAAACCCATTATGAAATGAGCATCTGCCAGCTGTTTCTTCTTCAGGGTTACAACATTCGTTTCAAATGGATTTTGAGTTTGAAGTCAGCAAGCCAAAATGATGGAGAGTAGACAGTTCTAAAAATGCTAGTTCCAGGATCAACTAACAAGATAAGGTGCTTCTGGGGTTCTACTTGTGGAGCAAAAAAAAGGGGGGAAAAAACATCTTCTAGAATGAAGACTGGGGTATGTAGGAGAGTGGGATTATATGAGAAACTAGCTTTGCGAGAATCTAAGCCTCACTTTGGTAATGGGTTGGGTTAAAATTAACTTTAACTCAGAGTTAAAATTAAGCCACTTTTAACTCATTTTTACTTTGTTTGCATCTGAGTTAACTCATTTGACTATAGTGAGTTAACTTACTTTTCTCAAATGTATTTTGGTAAGAAAAAGTGAGTAACCTATGTTGGGAAAAGAAAAAGTAGCAATTAATGCTGTGTACGGTGAGAGCAAAAAGATAGTTAACTTAATGGGTTAACTCCAACCCACCTCTAGAGGTGGGTTGGAAAATTGTGAGTTAACTCACATTTGACTCACCTTTAATCTAACCCACTTGAGTTAACTTTATAACCTTTCCAAACTACTTTTTGAGTTAGTTTTGAGTTAACTCTATGTAACTTTAGTCTAACCCATTACCAAACTGAGGCTAAGGGCTATGGGGCAGCTTAACACGTTATGTACAAGATATTACTTAAAAAAAGAAAGTGTTGATTGAATAGGAAATCAGGTGTTAGATAATTCTATGGGCTATGGGATGGAATTATGCATTAGGATTAGAGGCTGAAGGCTAAATTGCCTAAGGCCGATAGCTTTACGTTAATGTTTGTTCACTGATCTTTCATTATGAACAGACTCGAAAAGATTGCTTTGCTACAAGAGAGGGACCTGGAATGATTCTGACGAAATGACATGATGCATTTTAGTATTCCTTTTCTTTTTCGTGTTTCGATGTTTCCAAATAGTTTCTGAGGTGCCTGCCACGTTTAATTCATATCATATGTCTCAGAATTCAAAACGCTATTGTCTCATTGCCATAATCTCAAGCAGTACATGTTCCCTATCTAAATTGGATCCTGTGAGTTTTATGGGAGACATGCTGTGGCACATTGTTGCTACTTCGATGCAACTGTCATTGTATACCTGAAGCCTGCCATGGAAGCTCGTATATACATGAAATCACCAATCTTCATTGTGAAACTAAGAAATGAACAGGCCGCTTCCCTTGCCGTTTGGAAGAGAAATCATCTTTCTCTTCTCCAAGTATATTCCTGTTTTTCAGTTGCTTGTTGAGCCTATTTGTTTCCATGTTTGATTCTCCCATCTCCAACTTATTTTTTCCCAGATGTTTCCGCAAATGAAACGATTGTGGGATTCATCTATTTACCAATTTGAACATTACATGGCCTGGATTTCATATGTTCTTTTTATATTTTAGGGGAACTGTTGAAGTGACTATCAAGACAAGTTAGTTACAGTGTTAGGTAGGATTGATGACCCATGGTTCATAACCTGTTCCATTCTAATGTTTCAGATAGTCTCGGCTTCAACCAGTGATCTACAAAGACATAAGAGCAGTCTTGAATCTTTGTTCTGTTATGATAAGTCTGTTCCAGAAGAAATAATTGAGAAGCCCATTGGTCTATCCATGAAAGCAAAGGAAATTGGAAATAATCCTGCTTGCATTCATTGTCAAGCAAAAGGTGCTGTCCTTTGTGCTACTTGCTCAGGATCAGGGTTGTATATTGATTCTATTCTGGAAAGTCAGGGAATTATTGTGAAAGTCCGATGTCTGGGTAATTATGTTTTTTCACTCTTTCTTCTATATTTTCTTTAATAAATGGCCATACTGTTCAAAATAATTAAATTTGTCCCTCTCCATTATGGCATATTGCCTTTCATTCACTTGCTAATGTATATGTTAATCATTTCTGTAGCAAAATTTGAGAAACATTGAGTTGTGTGCATCTACTTGAAATTAATACTACATTTTGTTTCGACAGGAGTTTTAGTTCTTTAGTTGAAGTTTTTATTCTGTTGTATGGTGCATTTTCTCAGTCAGAATGCAACCAGATGCAGCTTAAGTTTTCTGTACTCAAGCGGTGGCCTAGTGGTTAGGAGTCTATGTAAATGAGTATGAAGTGCAAAGATAAAATTTGATATTCATCTTTATCAATGTTAGTGCCACATATCGCGTAATTTGAAGTTTGTGCAGTTTCTGCAATTTTTTTTCTCTCTTAAAGTAACTTATTGTCTTTTGTTCTGCATCTTCATCCTGAGCATACACAAGCACAGAAAAATACACAGATGGAGGTCCCAGAGGGGCCTGAAGTTGGCACTCTTCTGTCTGGTGCGTGAAGAGTCAGGGCGGATGCATTACCTTTAAGGGACATTCTTTCTGGATCGATAGGATATACACTTTCTTATCTCTTGCTGGCTATATTTTGCATGCTCTGCCTTCCTGTCATGTCCTGCAGAGTCTATTTATTTCTCTCATGAAAGATTGCCTTTGTTGTTTGTCCTTAATATTAAATTTGTTGGCTGTAAATCTAGGTTGTGGAGGCACTGGCAACATCATGTGTTCAGGATGCGGAGGGAGAGGCCATCCTTGAATCATCCAATCCAACCAAATGCTTTCTTCTCTCCTCTTTGGTATGATCACCACTTGTTTCGGGCTTGTATTGTAATTTCCAAGATTGAAAGATGTGCAGCTTTTAGTTGATTCTTCCTTGACCTACAAATGATGTTGCTCCCAAGAAAGTGAGCCTGGTCATGAGTTGAAAACAGTAGTTGCTGCAAATTTGCAGTGTCTCTGTGTCTGTCCAAGTTTTTTTTTCTAAAGATGCAGGCCCTCTTTTCAGATTGCACTCGGAGGAAATATCAGATGACATGACTCAGTAGATTCTAATACCACAAAGTGCTCATACGGTGGGCACACTCCATTTGATTAGACTCCATGAAAAGACAAGATTTGAGACAGAACATATAAGGGTTTTGTTACTTTTCTTTTTCTTTTACTTCATCTTGTTGTTTTTATTTTGATATATGAGATTAATTATATAGGAATATATCCACCACGTCATATTTACTACGCAAGTGTGCATCAAGGATTACCGTTGACAGAAAGAGTTATAAAAAGGCCTCTAAACTTCTCCCCCTTCTAACCACCTCTTCCCAACCTCTCATACTACTGGTGTTTTGGGTCTTCTCCCTTTTTTTTTCTGGGGTATGAATCATCCGTTGCTCGGTTGCTGGGCGTTAATTTTACTAGAAAATCATCTATTCCATAGCTAACTCATTTTTCACTTTGCAAAATATTATAAAAGCATCTTAAAATGTCATAAAATAATATTTTCTTAAAGTAATTAAGAGTCCTTGATTATAATAGACAAGTCCTTATTGTAATAGAATTTAACGTATATTATAATAAGAGATAATATTTACTGTAACGAGTTATGATTTTTTTAGAGATTAAAAAATAAATCAAACATCTGACATTGACTCCTAATTAATTTATTCTACAGACATTCTTAAAACAGCATCTCTCCCTTCCTCATTGGTGGAGCATCTCTCCCTTCCTCATTGGTGGAGTAGGGGTGTTGAAGGGATCTCCCCCCCCCCCCCCCCACTCCAGTAGGGAGAGATGTGATGGGGCATGTGGATGTGTTGGGACTCCAAGGGGGAGAGAGAGAGAGAGAGAAGAGTTGGTGTGGTGAGTGCCAAAGAGGTCTCCATCTCTGGCCCCTTAAAGAAAGGGGGAGAGCACTTCTTTTTTTCGCTAAAGAGAGATTGTAGTAGATAAGTTAGTCTTTTTATGATCTGAACTCCCATAAAGTTGAGGTAAATAAATGGGGGTCAAATAGTAAGGTTATATATGATAAAATATAGAAGTATAAAATATAATATGTAGATCTCAGATATATATATTCGAATATGATAAAATTTAAAGACATATGTGTAATTTTTCCTACATTAAATTGTGAAGATGGTCTTGTCACAATCATTAGATTGTGAACAATCATAGTCTAATGATTGTGACAATTCATAACTAAGGATTTAAAATGGTGTTGAAATCTGGAGTTTGAACTCTTCAATGCGTAGATTTTAACATGCAAACCGACTTGGGTAGAACCCCCGTACAGAAAATTTTATTTCTACTAGGAAAGGGCAGGGTAGAACCCGTAAAGGAGACCCAAGGTGGGGTCAAGTGTGCTAAGGCCCATGTAGGTGTCACCTTTGATGCCTTCTTGGGCGTAATATTTAAAGTACTATTTAACCCACTCCATTTGTGAATATTGTGTAGTTCATCTCATTTGTATTTGAGACGGATAACTTAACAAGTGTAACAAATTACCCTACTAGTTAGATGGCCGTCACAATGACCGATAAAAAATGTAACAAAAGTATGGTACCAATACCATAGCATTTCCTGCTCTATTTGATTATATTAAATCTTAAAAGGTTTGTGGGACTTCGATCAAGTAAAACTTATGGAACTATCACTGCTGAATGACCAAGATGAAGACTTTAGAAGGGGGGAGAGGAGACCACTTATTGCATAGAACTAGCTATTCACAGACACTGGTTAGGAAGCCTCCCCGCCCAAAAGAGGAAAATTAGGAGGTAAGAATGTTCACCTGGGCCTTTCAATTATTTATATATATTTGATGTATAATAAGTGATAAGATAGCGAGTATATTTTGATGTAGTTTGGATGGCAAAAAAATGAGATAAGATATAACAAAAGATGGTACTCATATTTTTAATAGAAAATATGTTTTATCCCAATACAGACCTTAAAATAAGAATGTATTTATCACATTTCCACTTGTTTTGTACATAGATATATAATACATGTTATTTCTAATAAAAGAAGAAAATATTTCCCATGCAAATAAATTTTATTATAACTGATTATTTCCCTTAAAAGTTGAAAATGGCTAACAAAAAATATTGTCAAGACGATAAATATGGTCACAATTAAGGTTGGACAGACTGGAAAATCAAACTAGATCAAGTTCTCTAGATATCAGTATGATTAGTAGTGTTGCTGCTGAAGTAAAAGGGGTCGGCTCAGGTCGAGCGGACCCAAAGGAAGATGGCTTGATGACACGATTGGTGCAGTCGAGCTCCCGACCTGTAAGACTACCGATGCTCCTCCTCAATGGGTAGAGACTCTGACGATCAAGTTAACTCGGGAGGTCGGAGAAAGAGTTCTTGGGCTCAAAATTACATACCTTTGGGCAGATGTTTCCCGCTTTTCTTTATAGGTGTTGATTGAACAAGATTATCGGGAGCAATCAGGGGAATTTTGCTACAAGCATGTCCCTGATTCCCGCGGGCCGAGGTCATAAGCGACAAGTTAGCTGGACTGACCCTGGCCATAGGTGGCAGTGATCGTGATCTCCGGACCTCTCTCTTGATGGACTCCTCTTTCCGCTGTTGAACGAGTCATTCTTTAGAAAGTCTGGAAGATACCTCGTCACCAAAGAGGGGAGACAGCTCGGACAAGTGTTCGGGTCGGAGTACTAGAAGGCTCAGCTCGGCCCTCTTAGTTGAATGGGGTCTGTTAGACAGACGAGGTGTGGCCAGGCCGAGCACCTCAAAACCAACCCGTATCAAATAGCATACTAGTTTTCAGTTTGATCTGGTTCATATTCACATTTTAATCATAATAATAATAATTTATTGGGCCATCTTAGGATGGACCAATTTGGTTTGATCAAAGTTGATCGTATTGCATTGATCTTTCCGTCTTTGAGATGGTCGACATAAATAGTGTCATTTTTAATTTTCGAATACTTTTTCTAAAGGAAGGTTGGCACAATCGGGATCAATCTGGTATGGTATGTTGTAATAGGTAATATTCGAATTGACCCAGTCCAGTGGGCCAACCAACCTTGGATTTGCCTTATATTAGGGCTACAACTGGATTAGTTTTGATATCAAAAATATGAGTTTCTAATTTTGATTACAATAATCATTTAAAATTTTCGATTCTGATTTTGATATAATTATAATAGTTATTTCTAATCTTAATCTGATTTTAATTATATTATCGAAATCGATAAATTAAAAATAATTATTATAACTTTTTCTTTTGAGTTTATAAATCAAAATAATTTATAATAATTTCAATTTTGATTAATTTTTAATTTTGATTATGATGACATATCAGAATAATTAATATCGATAAATTATTAATATTAGTTTTTAATTATAAAATCAGTATTTTTTTAATCAAAATCAATCATTAGATTCTCGAATTTCGTTTAAAGTCCTATCTTAAGCTCTACGACCAACTATATTGAAAATTTCAAGAACAATCCTACATTAATGTTTTTGACGAAACAGCCCCACCACGCGTCTATATAAACTCGGGCCCGACGGGAAAGTCTCCACTGCTACTGCTACCACCTTGCCAGCCGACTCCCAGCGATACGCACACGACACTATCAATCGCTCCCGTAGTCCCCTTCCCGTTCGCACTTCGCAGAGACGCGGGGGTGCGCTGCCGCAGTGTCCGGTTATCCGGAAGCCGCCGTCGAAGACGAGCCGCCACCTGGAACGCCACCTTTTCTCCATCTCCCCTTCCATCCTCTCCGATCTCCCGCGGAACCCTAGAAAAGCAGGAGCCGATCCGGAGAGCGGAGACCGAGCCCTAGAGATTGGTGCCGAGGAGCCGTCGGATGCGCAGGCCCGCCCGGCACCGCCATGGGAGCCAGCAGGAAGCTGCAGGGCGAGATCGACCGCGTCCTGAAGAAGGTGCAGGAGGGCGTCGACATCTTCGACAGCATCTGGAACAAGGTCGCCCCTCAACCCCCGCCCTTTTTTTTCCCCCTCTTCCTTCTCAGGCAGTGCCTCCTCCTGTGCTGATGTCGGGGGCGTTGGAGTTGTTCGGTCGGGAATCGTGATTTCGTGTGGGCGGTTCCGCGTTGGCAGGTCTATGACACGGAGAACGCGAACCAAAAGGAGAAGTTCGAGGCGGACCTCAAGAAGGAGATCAAGAAGCTCCAGAGGTACCGGGACCAGATCAAGACATGGATCCAGTCGAGCGAGATAAAGGATAAGAAGGTCGGTGCTGGGGTACACACCCCCTCCCCAACCCCTCCCCGGTGGCTTTGCGTCTGTCCCATTCCCTTCTGGTTTTAGGGTTTTGATGTGCGGCGCTTTGTTTTATGGCAATGCAATTGAAGTTTCCTTTCCCAATGTATCTGTTACCGACTTTCAGGTAGAAGTGGTCGTATGCGCCTCTTCTGATGCCCTTTATACTTTGGCGTTTTCGTTGTGTTGATCCATACAATGTAGCAATGGGGCTGCCCCCTGTAGCTGCAGTTTCTGAGCAAGCCAAAATCAGTATGTTATTTGAAAGTTTTGGTTCGTTGACAGAACATTGACGGAGGAAAAAAATGCGAAGCATGTTTTTGTGAAAACAGGTGACTTTTGAAAGACATCCGGAAACTTGAGTATTGCTCGAGCAAAACTTTAGTTACTTTTGAGGATTGTGTGTCTTCCTCTCAATGGTGGTCGGTGAACAGTGTTTCTGTTCAGTCTGGTAAAGATACAAACAGTCGCTGAGTGAGTAGACATTTGGTGATGGTTAATAGAGTAGAATGACGGCCTACCAAATTCTGTGTCTGAACTAAATTATCCCATGTTTGTCAACCAGTTTATTAGCATTGTTGAGATGATGTGCGGCAGGATCTTGAGGATGCCTTCTCTTGGACATGTGTAAGCTCCTGTAGACTATTGAAGGCCAAATTTCTAATGCAGGCATCTGATGTTTATGCTCCATTTTTTGAGAGAGCTACTTGCTACCTGTGGGATGTGTAAGATGAATGCATCAAACATGGATACTGTTATTATCTGCTATCTTGTAGAATATCGGAAGGGAAGAAACAACAGGCTTTTCAGACAACTGTTTATTATCACTGTTGGCACTTTGGGCAATGCTAATCATTTAAGGATTCAATTTTTTTTGGGAGGGGGTGAGTGGGTGGGCGAGTTGGAGGATTAATGATTTATTCTTGGTTGTGAAGAGTTGGAAAATCATAGAAAGCTTTTTGGAACCATGTAAATTGAAAATGTCAATCTAGTAAAGAGGTAAGTGAACTTCCTTTGAGGATAATGAGGGAATACTGATTACAGTGCTGGTTGGCTAACCTCACTTTGTATAATAAAGTGTTCTTACCTTTTGGTTCTTTTTTCTTTATTTTTTTTTCAAAGTGGGTAGCACCACGATTGTATTGAAAGAAAAGGAAGAATGTACAAGTATAGGAGTCCAAAAAGTTCAACCCCAGAAAATACAGCTACCCAAAGCCCCTACACAAGCAAGCACACACCCAAAGGATCCCCCTCATACAAAATTACAATTGTGATTTCCTTACACAAGAGCCCAAAAAAGAGCAAAAAACTAATTGCCCAATGAGAGAAGAGTGGAGGAGTTTTGCTCCCCCACTTTACAAAGATGCTTCATCCAAAACACTACCTTCTCACAATGAAAGAGAAGGTCCTCTCCTCCGACCTTGACTCCCTCTTGAAGATTCTTCTATTTCTTTCACTCCAAATCGTCCAAAGAGTGGCATGAAAGACAAGCCACCACAATATGGAGTCACCCTTTAGCACCCATTTTGTGCTCCACTTAAGGAGGAGCTGAACAACCCCCTAGCATGGGCCCAAAGTCTGCTGAAATGTATGCCCAACTCTTTCCCAAATATCTTTGGCATAAGGACACAAAGTAAATAAGTGGTCTAGATCTTACTCCTCTCCACAAAGGCAACATGTCGTCGGCATGGCCGGTATAAAGGACGCAGTCTATCACATGTAGGTAACCGGCCATTTGAAATCTTCCAAATCAGCACCTTGACCTTGAGAGGTCTATTGGTCTTTCAAATATGGGGAGCAACAAAGTTACGGAGACCTCCGTTAGAAATAATGGAGTAGGCCGATGTGACCAAAAAACGACCAGATGAATCCTATCTCCATCTCCAACTGTCCACTGCAGAGGCGCCCACTAACTTGTAATAAAGATTGAAGAACTTGTAGCTGGTCCATCTCAACGAGTTGAGATGTCTCCTGCAGATAGGAGCTCAAATGCCCCTCAACACCTGCACATCAAAACACTCGGCCACAGAAGCATCTGACACCCCAGCGATGGCATAAAGCCCAAGGAACTCCTCAACAAGTGTGAAATCACGCTTCCACCTATCATACCAAAAGGAGCATCTTAGACCATTCTCTGGAGTACACTTCACACTAATGACATCAACACATTGCAGAATGCCTCTCCAAATAGGGGAAACAATGTGTAAATGGGGCTGGTAAAGGTCTCACACTCTGGCCGAAGAATAGTACTTTTGAAAAATCAGCTGAAACCAAAGTCCAAATCCATTTGCAAAGAAGAGCTAGGTTAAAGTTTCTAATATTTTTGATGCCTACATCTCCTACCTCCTTGCTTCTACACACCCTTCCCCAAGAGATGTCGTGCCAACCCCTTCTATAATCCATATAGCCATTCCAAAAAAATCTAGCCTCAATGGCTTCCAATTTTCTCACCACTATCTTTGGGATTCTAAAGATGGAGAGGAAGTAAGTAGGCAAGCTGTCCAACACTGATCTGCACAAAACCTAGCGGCCCCCATAGGATAACAACCTGGCCTTCCATCTTGATAATGAGTGGGCAAACAAAGATAGTTATGATGGTTTAGGACTTCTTTTGTTTTTTAAGTTTTGTGTCACTCTGCATTCTTCAAGTTCTAGGCGTACTTAATTGTTCAGAATTTCTGTTAATTAGAAACTGACATTTGCAAGGGCTGATTACAGATACTTAGATTTTTGATGATGATGTTTGCTGCTGGACTTAAATAACTGCGTGTTAACTCTCACAATGTGAGATAATGGAGCATCCTTTTTGTTCTTTCTTAGTTCCTTTTGGTGTTTGTAACTAGGCAGACTTTTTTATGGGCCATTGCCTATTCTGGAGCTTAAAAGTTGGATTGTATGAATCGTTGTCAAGTGTGTTTATAGGTTCTATTGTGCAGTAAGTGTCTGATGATCTCCCTCAATTATAAACAAACTTATAATGTTTGTTAACCATGAATTTCTGATATACGTTGACATAGGTTAGTGCCTCTTATGAGCAGGCTCTCATGGATGCTCGAAAGCAAATTGAACGTGAAATGGAGCGATTTAAGGTCTGTGAAAAGGAGACCAAGACAAAAGCCTTCTCAAAAGAAGGTCTAGGTCAGCAACCAAAGACTGTAAGTGATTGCTGTATTTCTTCATTGTTTTATTACCATCATTTTTTCTAAAGCCTTCACCTTCCAAAAAAATATATTTGTAAAGCCTTATGCCGTGAATCTATGGTCTAGTGGTGAGAAAATTGGATGCTGCAATGCAAGAAATATAAGTCCATGCCCCCTTCGTATTATCATTGTTCTTGGCATTGTGAGATATATAACAACAGCTTCATTTATCCATCTCCTCATCCTGTTGAAACCACATCAAATCAGTTTGTGATTGGAATGACATGGTTGAGATCCGAAAAAGGTATGGCCTATTGTTGGTCAGGTGCTGAAGATAATTATTTTGAGGTATCTACCTACAAATTTTAAAAATGTAAGTTGATCTCTCCATAAGCCATTTCTATATGCTTGTTTGGAGGCTCTATGGGTATTTTATGGTTGCAACTTGTAAGCTTCAAGAGCAGTACATTGACGAGGTAGTTGAGTGGATTCAAGAAGAGATTATAAAATGGGCAAAACACTTGTAGTGCTGAAGCACTCTGTCCTACACACTCAAAGGAGCTGTGTTTTCCTGCGAAGAAGCTCTATCCATTCTATAGTTTTCCTTTGGCTACGCATTGAATATTTCAATTGTTTTCCATCCTCTAGACTAATTGATATCAAGGTCTGCAGAGCTGGAATGGTTCCAGGACTGGCAAGGTCTGGTTCGGATCTCAGTTGAGTTCAAGGCCAGTTCTGGCTGGGTCCAGCCAGTTTTCTCTTGGAACCAGTCTGGTTTCAGATCCGTAATACCATGATTAACATGAAGATAGTCATACTGCATTGTGTATGATCAATGAATTAATGGTATGACTTGTTCTCCTAAAAAAAGGAAAAAATAAGAAAAAACTGATCAATTGCTGAGAGCTGTTTTAGGAGGTTTTTCAGTTAAGGGATATGCTCTTTTCTTTTTGGTAAAGCATATAGATGGTATGCTCCCCTGAGGATTATATTCAGCATGATAGGGTATTATTCTACCACTTTCCCAATGGCCTTTTCCATCTTCTAACTATTGGTTTTTGGTGACATCCATCTTTTAAAGTTTTCACGGTATATATTATATATATATAGTGTGTGTGTGTGTGTTTCTGACCTAGATTGATGGGACAAGACCTGCATGATGAAGACATGGTATACATATGTGCTTTCCTATGTAACTTGTCGTATTTCTCCTTGACATAAACCTTTCCCTCCTTTATGGACTAGTCAAATAGGGGTTTCTTGCTTTTACCACATCTCCCCACCTGGAATTGGGTATAGGAGAAATGTTATGCAGATTGCAAGTACCTAATTAATCTCTATGAAAGATCTATCAGCTTGTCTTTAGTTTTGCTTTGGCTATTCTGTTATTGATTGGATTGAGCTATGTTGATTGCATTTGATGTAGGTGACTTACTATTAACGGTCGACTTTATGTTTGATCATCATTTTTTGTAGGATCCAAAAGAAAAGGCTAAATCAGAGACAAGGGATTGGCTAAACAATGTGGTATGTGAAAATATGCAGCATTTAATTTCTGCCTAATTCTTCAAGCATCATTTGACACCTGCTCATATGCTTTAATTCATGCTTAATAGTCTGGTATATAGTTAAGTGATGAGAGGATGCCGAGGCTTTTTTACACTCTGAAATTCACATATTTAGCAAGTTTCTGTGTTTCTGAGGTAGGAGACAAATATGCATGGTATGTTGCTGGTAAAAACAGGTTAGAACTTAGGAGAGGCCTTCTGATTTTTTGTTAGTTAAAAAAGGTTGGTAGTTATTATTGTGCTTCATATGTACAAGTCTTTTATTGATTCTTGCTCTTTTCCCATCCCAATAATTATCGTTAATCAGATATTAATTTAGTTATTAAAGGAAATAATGTTTCCATATGACTCTTTTACCTGACAGGTTGGTGACCTAGAGTCTCAGGTTGATAACTTTGAAGCTGAAATTGAAGGGCTTTCCGTAAAGAAGGGGAAGAGCAAACCAAATAGACTGGTAGCATCATATAAGATATTCTTACATGTTTTCTTGACATTATTCATTATTCAGTTTTGGTGTTGGATGCAATAGATATGAATGATGCTGCTGGATGTCCTTTGGTGTTTTCATGTTGTTGATGTGCTCATCTCCCTTTTGCAGACTCACTTGGAGACATCAATTAGTCGGCATAAGACCCATATAATGAAATTAGAGTTGATATTGAGATTGTTAGACAATGATGAACTGAGTCCTGAACAGGTCAACGATGTTAAGGAATTTTTAGAAGATTATGTTGAACGCAATCAGGTGCTTATTCTAAGGTCTATTTATTTCTCAATGATGTTAAGGAATTTCTAGAAGATCTAACACAGTCAGGTGCTTATTCTAATGTCTATTTATTTCTACTGAGAATGTATGCATTTTTTATCTGTTCACGTATGTGCATACAAATTGATAATTTTTAGGCATTCATGCTAAGGAAAAGAATCTAATATTCATTCTACACAGCTCTTTCTACATGATTTAAGTTTAAAGCCTATATGCTGTATACCATCTTTTATTTATTTATTTTTATGCCACTTTCATATAAGTGACAAAACACTAGATGCCAGCCATTTTCATTATCTTGCCAATTAATTTATGCCATGTATGTATTTTTGTTTGACACTCTTTCTACCTTTTGCCATTAATATAGGAGGATTTTGATGAATTTAGTAATCCTGATGAGCTTTACACTGCAATACCATTAGACAAGGTGGAATCCCTCGAAGAGCTTGTTACTATAGGGGCTTCGGGTCTTGTCAAGGTAATCCTTGTGCCTATGACATTGTATATCATTGTTGGCAGTAAACTTGGCTGATGATAACCTTGATGAATTTTCAAAATTTTAAGTTATTTTGTTGTTGTCCACTTTATCTAGTCTATGTCTTTAGTTTAGTTTATTGGTGGTCTTGATGTCAAGAAAAAATATTGTATGCATATTGGGAAAAAAAGAAGAATAGAGCCTTAAAAAAAGAAGAAGAATATTACCTGTGAGTTTCCCCCTCTTGCCTACCAAATTTGAGATACCATAATTCATTAGGAAGTCTACCTACAGAAATAGTAATATTCGAATCCTGTCTCCATGCCATATGTTTCTTGATATCTGCTGCCAGTAAATATCTTCTTGAATATACACATGTATTTGCTCACAGTATTATGCATGTTTTACCATTACACTAGAAGGTGGTAAATAGATAAATTGTCAGTTTTACTCCAAGAGGACATCTATTCTTAGCCTGGTCATGAGTAAGAACCTTTCAAGTTCTCTCTTGCCTGCATGCCAAATACTCGGATGTAAACTAAAAAACATGACAGAAAGGTGCCTACAATGGATTTTTGTTGTTATGTATAGTTTCTGCAATTGCAGAGCTTTCTTAAACCCATGTAATAAATCCTGACAATTTGTTGAATATTGTACTTTTACATTTGCACAGAAAATGTTGAATCTATTTGTCCATTGACAAATTGCACTCGTTTTGAACTGAGAGTTTGCTGATCATACAACCATGATGTGCATCAGATTACTTTTTCCTTTCAATCCAAATGAATCGGTTATTTATTTCTCCTATGGAAAATTGCACTTCTTTTGAGATGGAGCCAAGATTGGTGCTATTTTCATATTGTGACTTTTGTGCATCAATTGACAAATTTTGGTTCACTTTAGTCTGAGAAGAATTTTGATAATTTACTCATGTGCCTTTTTGTGGGAATGTTTGTCATATTTTAGCTTTTAGGATTATATTAATGTATGGCTTGAAGCCTTAAGCATGCACTCTGATGCTTATCTTTATGAGAATAGTTGGAAATTGGAGCTCATTTCATTGGTTTGTCTATTCATTGGTGCGTGTAAAATGTTTTTATGTTGAGAACAAAGCTGTCTAGTTCTGTTTGCTTTACCTTTTTCCACAGTGATCTGATATTGCTGATAGTATCAGCTGCTACTATCTTTTTCGGATGCCCATTACCTTATGTTTTGACTGAAGGCTTTATGTTTCTGCTGTACTTCATTATTGCTCCATGAGTCTTTCTGAATTGTCTATGGTTGTTTTTTTTAATTTCTTTGTTCATAGTATTTAATATAATTATCACAATTTTATTTTCCTGCTTTTTACTGTTTATGACAGGGTGTTGGTTCTGTTTCTACCAGTGCATTAGGCTTGAAGAGTTCCATAGCAAGTTCACCATCTCAGATACCTGTAAGTCTTATCAGACGTGGGGGGGATAAATAAATGTGTCTACAGTCTACTTCAATCTGCAGTTGTCCTGCAAAGTCAACAAAACATATGCTGATGGAGCTGTTATAACCTTAACATTTCTGAAAGACATCCTTTCTACTTTGTCTTCATTACATACCACTTCACTTCAATTAACGAGTCAGGCAGCCATTTTTATAGAATTAGGTGTTGATATATGTCAATAGGAATTGATTGTGAAAGGTGATGTTCGCTAACAACAAATGCCGGATCACCAGTTTTTCTGGTTATCTTGTACTTGCATTGGTTTAAATGAATTGTAACCAGCTTATCTGGTTACCTAGAAAAAAAAACACAAATGCTGGATCACCAGTAAGCAATGAAACAGCAGAAACCAGCTGTAAAAGCTGGTTGATGCTACTGTCCAGGAATAAGTAGGGGAAGAAAACTGGTTTCCTCAAGGACCTCAACATGAAAAGACAATGTACTAACCAAAATCACCTGTCAAAGCTAAGCGATGATACTCTTCCAGGGTCTTGTTTTGTGGAGAAAGTCTCTGAGCAGGCTGACATATTCCGAAGCAGGAATTGCTCTCTTTGTTACGTCCAACAAATGTTCCAGTTCTGCCTGAAAATTCTACCTTCTGTCCCTCTCTCTCTATCTCCACATGTTTCCCAGAGCAAGACGTGAGGGATAGCAAGCAAAGGTTCTTCTCCTGTGTAGACCTGTCTGCTTCCATCCATGCAAGTGATCTAGGACATTCCTAGGTTTCAAGCATACAATGTTATGGTCTAGAGTAAGAAAACACGGGGAATCCTAATGAGTCCACATCAACAGACAGGTACTCGTTTGTTTTTGTGGAAGGTTGCACAAAGTGGACAAGTCCTTTTAATCGCAAGGATAAACCTTGTTGATCAATCAGCAGTGAGGATTTTTCTCGGAACCAACTTTCGTGCACAAATTGAAGCTTATTTTTGGTTCCTGCCCTTCCAAATCAAGTCTTTCTGGTTAAATGTGCAGCCTCCATCCTATAGAAAACTGACACTTGATCTGACTGAAAACGATTCCTCATTCTCTCACCCCATAATCCTGAAAGTTTACTTGTTGACTATTTAATTTGATCCTATCCAGACAAGCAGTTGGTTGGGCAAACTCAGCGATCTCTGCCTTCACAAAATCAAGTTGATCCTAATGTTGAATCTTTTGGCTGGAAGCAGTTGTGATATTAGCATGTTTACAGATATGCTGTTTTTTGAATATGTTTCTAATGCTTTCAATTTTAAAATTATTTTAACATTACGGTTCTTTGCTTTTCTTTTTCTGAAAAATTGATTAATGGTTTGTATATTAGTGGAAAACTGATTCTGGCATGCAATTTAGATGCCTCTTTGTTCTTTCTCTTGTTTTCCTTTTTGGACTAAAGGTTGAAGTCTGTAGGCCAATTGTTGACTGATTTTATTTTACTTTTTGAAGGCTGTTGCGGTATCTGCTGTCCTTCAGGGTGCTTCCTCTCAGGAGCAAGTTGAGGAGATGGCTTCTCTGGATAGCAACTCTGATGTTATTCCAAGGACTCCACCTTCTAAAACTTCGGCTGTGGGCTCCTTGGGCTCTTCAGCCTCTTTGACCATTGGTTCTGGTACACAAACAGGGGTTAATTCAGTGACTACTACTGGCAATGTCTCTGCACATAATCTGGCTGGTGGATCAACAGCTGCTTCAATTCTTTCTATTCCTAGTCCAATTCAAGGTATCACAGAGAATCCAGCTATCGCTGTTGCCCCACCTGTGGCAAACTCCTCTGCTTCTGCAAAGGAAGATGATATAAGTTTCTTAGGCCGCAGATCGTCTCCTGCTCCTACTGAAATTGGTTTAGGGAGAGGGATCATCAGAAGTTCAGTGGTTGGTGGGTTAAGTAACCAGGTATCATCTAGTGTTCCCATGCCGTTGAGTTCCATCAGTGGAGTCTCTAGCAGTGCAGCTTTGGTACAGCTCCAGTGGTCTCTGACATGGCTAAGAGGAACATTTTGGTAGCTGATGAGAGAGTTGGGAGTGCCGGTCTTTCCCAACCTCTAGCTTCCCCCTTGAGTAACAGAATTATTTCACAGCAGATCTCCAGAGCTAATGATGGTTCTGTTGACTCTAGCAA
This sequence comes from Colocasia esculenta, assembly GCA_014218235.1. Lineage (NCBI taxonomy): Eukaryota > Viridiplantae > Streptophyta > Magnoliopsida > Alismatales > Araceae > Colocasia > Colocasia esculenta. Next base: position 20,678,520 of record CM024753.1, on the reverse strand, counting down.
TGTTGCAGAGGGTCCAGTTATAGGTAGGGTTTTCTCACCATCAGTAGCTGGTGGAGTGCAATGGAGACCTCAGACTGCCACTGCTTTTCAGACTCAAAATGAAACAGTATGTATGTTTTGCATTAGGTGGTTCAAATACTTTTAATTCTTTTCATCAAGTGAACTAACCATAATGCATTATTTTCCATTAACATTACATTTTTATGTATCAAAATTTGTCTATCTACTTTTATTTTCAGAAGACGTTTATTTAAGTGGGTACATAAAAACTTCAGTGTATTTAATGTAGTCTATTTTATCTATTGTTCAACTTTTTTGACAGTTCCGCGGGAGAACTGAAATTGCTCCTGACCAAAGAGAAAAGTTTCTTCAACGGCTCCAACAGGTGCAGCAACAAGGTCATAGTAATTTGCTTAATGTGTCACATCTTCCTGGTGGTCCTAAGCAGTTTCCTCTGCAGCAACAAAATTCACTTCTACAACAGGTCATTCTTTGGCTGTCACATTGATATAAATCTCTTTTATTCTGTTTCCACAGGAGGGTTGTGCTTGGGCCTAACTTCTTTAACCGATTCAACACGAGACTTGTTGGATATTGTTTTTGTTTGAACAAGCTATTGCATGATCTTCTACTTAAAGTCTAGGGTGATGCATGCAATTCGAAAAAAGAGAAAAAAAATCTATGGATGTACAACATGGTCATTTGTCTTCCAGCATGTTAGACTGTTAGTAGTAGTATGGCCAAGTCCTGATGGCATGCCGTCGTACACTCTTTACCCTGCAATCTGATACTCTTGGTGATTATGATTTGTGACAGGCACAAATGCATGCGCACACGCACACACATGCTCTCTCTTTCTCTCTCTCTCCCTCACATTCTCCATTGACACTATGTATCAAAGCTGTGAACTCCAGTGCGGAGCATGGATGTTTATATTATCTAAAATCCAGAGTTGAACAAATCTCTATGTATCATCCATATGTGTCACTATACATTACAGGAAATTCTTGAAAACATGATTTATGCATATATGCGCATAATTTGATCAGATGCATCAAGTGACCTTGTATGGGTAGCACATTCTGGTGTAAAGTCCTGCTTTTCAACGATTCATCTCCGTTTCCCCCCCTATAAATCTGCAGCTGAATTCCCAAGCTTCAAGTTTACCATCCCCAGTTGGTATCGGCCTTGGCATTCAGGCACCAGGTCTGCCTACAATTTCATCTGCCTCACAACCACCAAATTCTATCCATCAACAATCAGCTCAGCATGCACTGCTTTCGTCTGGATCCAAAGATGCGGGTGCGTGATAAAGATGATGATCTTCATTCATCTGACATCTAGTCGATAAATATAGATTCAATATCTGATTCCTGCATGATATGAGTGCAGATGTTGGGTACATGAAGGTAGATGACCATCACCAGCAGCAGCAGCAGCAGCAGCAGAACTTATCAGATGATTTTAATGCAGAATCTGCTATAAGTTCTGGACTGAAACAAAACTTAGCAACTGATGATGATTTGAAGTCACCATTTATGGTAAGTTGACGTGCATGAATGCTTGCTGGTTTTAGCCTCTACAACTGTAAATAGGTTACATGCGAAATCAGGTCAGGACAAATATGCTTTATTTTTTGCTATCATATTGGTAGTTTGAGCTTGAATTTGGTCGGTTAAATGAACTTGAACTATGAGATAAAACAGTTGGGATACCTCAGTGCTCATGAGATGGGCTAGTGCAGGAATATTCAAGAGGTTCAGAATATTCCTGAGTTTGGTTAGTTATATCAGGTTTCCATCCTCAATTGAAAATCCTACGTTGAAACAAGGGAGGGAGGCTAGTCTGGCCACCCTAGTCACTGGGGGGGGGGAAGAGCCACTCTTCCATTCGATCAATTTATTATTAATAATTCTTATCCTGTTAATTATTTGAATAGATGGTTTTATATGAACAATTTTCTGTTGAAAGTCACTGTGATACACCTACCTACTTGATTGATGGAGATCAAAATTGCTGTATACATCTACTAACAAGTAACTTATTGCAGATGAACATAAGTATAGAAGTTTTAAAGTAGGCCTTGCATATGTACAAAAGATTGGAATTATATTTTCCCAGGAAATAAGAATATTACTGATTTACTAGTGGGTCAGTGGGTAACCATTTAATTGAAGGATGTATAGCTCTCTTATCTTTTGAGTCAGATTCAAAATGAAATCTCTACCACCTTGAGTGTTGCCAAGTTGCGTGATCTCTGGTTTACGTTTTGGAACAAAAGAAAAAGGATAATGATGGGACTGAGCATAGAAAACCTCAAAGTATGTTTATGGTGATGCACATCTGAGCTGTACTATCCAAATTAACTGACACAATCTATGTAGTCAGAAGCGTGAGGCGAGCGACGTGACCAAGGGGTTGCTTCAGCCCCAAAGGCCTAGGTGATGACCTGGGTGTTGAGGCAAATTTATTATTAATATAATATATTATTTTAATAATAATAATATGTGCTGCTTTGTTGGGGGGCAATGCTAGGTTGTGTGGTGGATGTGGTTAGAGGTGTATAGGCGGGATGTGCAGTGTTTTGCACCTTTTGTAGAGCCTCTATTTGAACATTCCTCTTCTTATTTATACATCAGTGGTACCATGTATTTAAAAAAAAAGTGCAAGAGAGAGAGTGAGAGGGAAGAGATGTGAGAGAGGGTTGGGGGGGGGTTCTGCCCCGTCTCACAGTGAGAGGGAGAGGAGGCCAAGCCCTGTGTGAGAGGGAGAGAAGGGGACCAACCCTCAGTATGAGTGAGATGGTGAGAGAGGGAGAGGGGAGGAGTGAGAGGGGGAGAGGTGGGTGAGCCCTCATGTGTGTGGGTGACTGAGAAAGGGAGAGGGCGGGGGGGGGGGGGGGGGGCTGATCCCCTGTGTGGAGAGAGAGTACCTTGGCTAGCCGGAAGTTCTGCTGCTTGTTGGAGATTGCTGCCGCCACCAGGCAGAGCTGTCGTCGCTGCCACTGGGTTGAGGGAGACCAGAGGGAGGAGTGGGGCATCGGGCTCAAGGGTCTAGGGTTTGTAGCTATGCAGGAGGGGTTTTAAAAGGGGGCTAGCCTAGTCTGGTTCAGCGCCGGACCGGTTCAACCCCATTGGGTTACAGCACCTGCCCAAAAGAAAAAAAAAACCCTAAAGAAGGCCCAGATCGCCTCGGCTGCTCCTAGCTATCACGAGGTGTCAAAATGGCGCCTCACCTTGCCTTATCATTGAGGCGATCACCTCAAGTGCTTTTAATAACATTGGAGGTTTTGGCGCCTTGCCTCAAGCGCTTTTCATAACATAGGACACAATTGCCTAGGCAGTGGCTGCCTTTGCGCCTGCTTCGGGAACCTTTGGATGCTTCACGAGCTCTGGCTTGCTTCAAGTGAGTTTGGGCTCAAGCCGAGCCCCAAAACTGGACCAATATACACACCTATAAAATGCTGTGAGCCCCAACCCTAACTCCCATCTTCTGCAATTTTCTCTCACCTCTCTCGTCTCCTCTCTCATGTCTCCTGACCCTTCAAAGTGGCGAATGGTGGATAGCGGCTTGGGGAGTGACAGCATTCCTACTCTCTCACACACACACACACACACCACACACACACCACACACACACACACACACACACACAACACACACACACACACACACACACCACACACACACACACACACACACACACACACACACACCCACACACACACACACACACCACACACACACACACACACCACACACACACCACACACACCACACACACACACACACACACACACACACCACACACACACACACACACACAACACACACACACACACACACAACACCACACACACACAACACACACACACACACACACACACACACACCACACACACCACACACACACACACAACACACACACCACACCACACACACACACACACACACACAACACACACACACACACTCTCTCTCTCTCTCTCTCTCTCTCTGCTCTATCTCTATCTCTATCTCTATCACTCACACATGCACAGAGGGCTGAGCCACAGCACACACACAGGGTTTGAGCCCCCCCTCTGCCTATCGCACAAACACTCTTTCTGCAGTAATTTGGCTCATAGAAATGAATGGAGTAAGGTAGTATATTTGTTTATGCATGCAGTACCGTGATATATCATCATCATCAGAGTCTTATCCTATTATTTGGAGTCGACTATATGAATTCTTTTCCGCCAAAAATTTCTATTAAGGAATTTAAGTCCTTCCTAATAACATCACACCATCTCATTTTAGGTCTTCTCCTAGCTCTTTTACTGTCATCCACTAAGATTTGGTTACATCTTTTAACCGATGTCGAGTTAGGGCGACGATACACGTATCCAAACCATCTAAGTATATTTTCTGAATTATATTTATAATATTGCCTTAATAGTTTATAGGGTGTTTGGGAGCAATTAAAAAAAATATTTCTACCTAAAAAATCATGTTGTGTTCGTTTTTACTTTAAATTTAAAATTATGAAAATGTGATGTTATCTGTTTGGTAAAAATATACAAAAATTTAAATTTATATTGATGTGTTTGGTGCCGGGGAGGGCGGGGGCGGGTGGGGGTTCTGGGGCGGAGGGGGGGGGGAGGGGGGCTGTGGGGGTTCCGGGGCGGGGGAGGGGGGGGGGGGTTTTGGGGCGGAGGCGGGGGGGGGAGGGAGGGGAGGGCGGGGGGGCGGGGGCGGGTGAGGGGGGGGGGGGGAGGGCGAGGGCGGCGGGGCGGGGGGGGGGGGAGGGCGGGGGGGGTGGGGGGGGGGGGAGGGTGCAGGGCGGGGGTGGGGGGGGGGGGGGGGGGGGGGGTGGGGGGGGGGGGGGGGGCCGGCCACGAGGGGGGGGGGGGGGGGGGGGGGGTGCGGCGGGGGGGGGGGGGGGGGGGGGGGGGGGGGGGTGGGGGGGGGGGGCCGGCGGGGGGTGGGTGCTGCGGTGCAGGGGGGAGAGCCGTGTGTTTTTAAAATAAAAATAGCTTCGTACTTGTTTTTTTTTTTTGGAGAGATTTACATAGGATAAAAATTCTTCCTTAAAAAAAACTACTTGCCAAACATGTCTGTGTGTCTGTCCTCTTTTTTTTTTTAAATTTTAGAGAATAAAGAGGTAAAAAAACTGCAACCAAACACCCTATTAGGCGTTTGAGGATGAGGTGACCCCTTGGTCACCTTGGTTGCCCATTGCCTCTGACTACATAGCATCTGAACTTTGAGCTTCAAGGTATAGTCTCCTTTCCATTTGACAAGATGTTATATATTTTGTTATCTAATGTGTATTTGGTTGGTGACTCAAGGATGACAATTCTCAGGATTTACTGAATACTGGGCCAAAGCTGTCCTGCTGGTTAGCAGCAATAGTTTGGGCACATTTAAAAAGAAAAAAGGAAGTGTGACATGAAGCAATCTTAAGATAAATGTTTTTGGAAGCTAGGCAGGTTTGTCAGGTGTGCACTGGGAAAATGGGACTCTTTTAGTCCATGCCCGAAAACTAAAATACTCTCTATAGTTTGTGCTTGCAGTCTTCAGTGTTCAGTTTTTTTTCTCAAAGAAATAGTTTGCCATTAGAGTACAGAGGATCAAATTTTAGGTTGTATGGGGTGTACATAGCTTTATTTGTATATTTTACTTCAAGCTGACTTACAAGGGAAATGATTTCAAACGAACCCTGTCTGGAGCTTGTGTTGTGGTTTGATCGGACTTGATATGAGTTGGGGGTTAATTGAACTGTTTCTTCACTTTATTCTTTGGGTGGTCATGAATGTGTCTGATTGTTGCTATCAATCTATTGTGCATTATCTCATGTCCTTTTTTAGATGGCTCTAATTAAAAAATGGGCACCCAGCATATGTCTCACCCTTACTGTCTATATCATTAAGGGGCTGGAAAGTTTTAAAAGACCTTTGTTTATTCTTTTCCCAGTCTGCTGGTGCTACCTCTACAGCTGAAGTTAACCAGGTACCACGGGATACTGATCTCTCACCTGGGCAACCCTTACAATCTGCTCAGTCGTCTGCTAGCCTTGGCGTTATTGGCAGAAGAAGTGTTCCAGATCTCGGGGCAATTGTTGACAACATTAGTGTTGCCAACCCTGGTGTGGTGCATGATCATACATATAATTTGCAGATGCTTGAAGCTTCATACTTCAGACTACCTCAATCCAAGGACTCAGAACGTGTTAAGAACTATATCCCGGTAGGATATTATGTTCCAGAGTCTCAATTCATATTCTAATTGACTCTAGAAGATTGCTAAATAGTTATGGTTTTGTGAATACTTTTTGTAATGGTCATTTGTTATATTTTCCAGCGGAAGCCTGCAGTTACGCCTTCTAGCTATCCTCAAACTCAGGCCCCAATCATTGACAACCCTGCTTTCTGGGATCGATTGGGTAGTGAAAATATGACTGATATTTTGTTCTTTGCATTTTATTATCAGCAGGTATGTGTACATTTGCTTTTTCTTTTTCTCCCTGACTATCCGGGTTCTGTGCATCTATACAGTTAAACTTTTCTTTAATCTGATGTGGCAGAACACTTATCAACAATACTTAGCAGCCAAGGAATTGAAGAGACAATCATGGAGATACCATAGGAAGTACAACACATGGTTTCAACGGCATGAGGAGCCAAAAGTCACGAATGATGACTTTGAGCAGGGAACATACGTATACTTCGATTTTCATATTACTGATGATAATCTACAACATGGATGGTATGTCCAGATGCATTGTTAGACTTTTGTTTTACAAATTTCAAATTTAACATGAAATCTTGTTTGCATTTTTGTGGGGTGGTGCAGTTCATGTCCAGGTTCAGTAAGGACACTTTTGAGATTTTTCATTCTCTGTTTTTTACCATTGCGCTCCAATTTAGGAAATGTTGGTTGAAATGTCATGTCTTTTTTTGAGTGTAACTTGTTGCTGAATGCAGTGTGCTTAAAATAGGAGTTGTCGATTCGTATATTTCCTAGTAATAGTTAGGTATCTTTTTTCTTTGCTTTCGTGACTTGCAACGAAAGCAAAGACTGAGTTTACATTCGAGTATTGCTGACAAGTGTTCGCCTTTCTTGCTGCAGGTGCCAGAGGATAAAGACCGAGTTTACATTTGAGTACACTTATCTCGAGGATGAGCTTGTATAGTAGGACATGAAGGTGATGAAAGCATCATCAAGTCTTAGGTATATGTTGGAGATTTTACTCTCTTTAAATTAGAATTTTTTGGGGGTTAACATTCATTGTTTGCTTCCTCAGTTTCTTTTTCCCCCAGGGAAGGAATAACTTTATTTGCATGTGTTTTGACAACTAGTGTCGAGTAAGAGGTTCATGGGATGATAATCTCACAGCCATTCCAAATTTTCATTTAACGATACACAACAATATAATATCAGTCATTAAGAACAATGTTCTAAATCCATTTCCACTTTATTATGTTCAAATCATGCTAATCATCCATTGACACCTTTTCTTTTCTTTTTTTGAAGGCAACCAGATCATGGTGGCATCCCCCCCCCAAAAAAAAACCCAATTCCTCTCTTGTTTTAAGTTCCTCTGGAGAGAGCACTATCATGAGCGCCTTATCCAATTTACTTGGGGTTATAAGAATCCTGTGTTAAGTCTCCACTTATCCCTTTTTAGACTTTTTGCACATCCGTCGTTTGCATCGAGTCCATCTCACATTTCAATAGAGAACCTTTTGTCTCACCTTTCAATGCTCAATCCCACAGAGGTTCTAAAAGATTTTTCTTTGAGCTTGAAGAGGAATTATCGATCACAGAGAATTTGCAGTTGCTGCATTCCAACCAGTTCTACATCGGGTGATATCCTTTTGGATTTCTGCGTTCTCTTGAATAATAGATTCTAGACAAAAAATACTCTTTCAAATAGTATTTATCATGACCAAATCCACCTGCTCCACCTTCATGTTGCTAAATTTAGATTTCACACATTTTAACCTGGATAAGGGTGAAGGATCCACCTCGGGCGTTTGCTGATTGATTTCTCATTCTATCAAAGACAGACATTACAAAGGTGTTCAATATGATTAGGAAAAAAAGATCTGCTATTGCTAACAAGGTCGGTTCCATCTCATAATTCTTCCCACAGTACGGAGTTTTCCAAAATCTCAATCTTGCAGCCACTATCCAGTCATCAGTGTGCTTTAACTGTACTAAGATCATGGATACTATGTCGGTCATCCCTGAATTTCTGACTAGAGTTGTTGGCCAACTTTCCTATGATCTAGAACATCGGTAAAAGGACCATCTTCTATGCCCAAGGATTCGGTGTGTTGAACCTAATAGCTGGACTCACACGATTTGAGTTGAATCATTCCGATCGAAGCGTTATCTTGCCCATGTCTCTGCCATACCTGCTATCTTGCCCCTGTTTGTTCGCATGCCCCTGCTTCTGTATATATAAATATGTATCTTGATGGTTGCAGGTCAATTACTTAAAAGGATTGGCAAATTAGGGTGCCAGTCTCGAGTTTAGCAGAGCCGATCGTGTACATGGATTGTGGTTGCACTTGCTATTCCTTATTCAAGTGTTTCAATGTAATACGCTGAGTTTTCCAGTGGATTAATCGTGTTCATTAGTGTTAATGATTCTATTCTTCGAGCTAGGGTGTGGACTAAAAGCAAGATGGATTATCCTGTATTGTTTTCCCCGCCCCCGATCAGGAACAGGAGAGCCGCCTCGTGGTCTCATTTATGGGGTTCTTTACATCTCTGATAAGTTGTCTGCTTAATCTGTACAGCGGACTGAACTTAAACAGGGACTTGGTGACCTGTCTTCGCAAGAGTATTCCACGGCGATTGCGACGAACTAAAGCCAATCATTACGTGCTGCAGCACGAGGGTGGGAATGCAAGTCAAGGCCCTGGATCCCTGTTGGGTTGCCGACCAAAAAATGTTCCACTATGTATATAAATATATATAATATATGTGTGTATATATAGAGAGAAATATTAGGATACGGCGGCGAGTCTCTTAGTACGGCCCTGCCGTAACATAATCTGAGCCCCTGGATTCAAATATAAAGGTTATTTTGACAACATGAGCACCGAGTACCGAGCATCACGACACTGAGCATCTGAACATGAGTTGTCAGAACAGTCTTTGAATCTAAAGATCTGTGTCATGGTATGGTGGGGCTGTACTAAGAAGTTTTAGTTTTGCCGTATTATAATATTCTCTCTCTCTCTCTACCAATATATATTTGGGGGGAGGGGTGGTTTTGGTTCACTTAGCAGTACGTCCCATTTCATCCCTTTTAAGCACTGGTATGGTTCAATCACCACCACTTGAACGGCGGCAATCTTCTCGAATGTGCTTCGTGTTTGGAATGAGAACCAGGACTACTTTTATGCCCGTATAATATCAATATTTGGCACCTGGTAGTAAACTGTGTAGGTAGAAAGGTTCCCTGGTAAGTGGTTGGCAGCCTCCTATAAGCCTAGTTTAATCGCGTTTGCGTCGTTGCATATAGCTATTAGTTAATATCGCAAGAATTTCCACTGATGATTCAGTCACTTTCGGCTTCCATTTCCAGTAGGAAAAATTGCCGTCTACATACACCGACTAATAGGTAGCCGGCACCAGATACATTCTACTTGCGATTAAACTCGAGCAGCTTTTGGTTACGATCCAAAAGATTACGTGAATAGATTCGCTACTACCTTAGTTGGGTTTATTAATTCATTGTTGTATTGGTCGGAGATGCTGGGTTTTAGGTGTTTGTAGAGGCTGATGCTGATACTGCAGAATATTGACTGAAGCGGCCATACTGGTCTTGAGTTGCTTTGGGAACTAGGCAAGGGGATTTAACCCCGGGTTATAACTGGTGATAAGCTTTATTGCTTTGAAAACTTAGATCACTTAGAATGTGCATACAGGGGTTCAGTCGGGATAGAGAGGTTAATTAGGGATAACAAAATCTCTGCATTGGGATGATGATAAATGGTAACATTTTGCCAAGGTGGGATCCAATGATAGGTGAGGTTATTCCATTATTTTTTTCTTACTACATCCAAAGTAATTTCGTAGAGAGAAGGCCAGGTGAACATTGGAATTAGAGAAAAGCACATGCCAGGGTATTTGTGGTACTTTTTTCACAGGAGAGCTCTTACCAATGTATCCCAACTTTATCTTCATATCTGTCATTGCTAGAGTCACATAAATGAGGAATAAACAAAATAATCAAATGTGGTTATCAAAGCGGGATTATCATATCGGATATAGCTATCCCAGTATTACTTATCTAGTTATATATCAAAGCCCTCCCACTCAACTCAGTTTAGCGTTGGCGACGTGCAACTATTTTCTGAAAGGCATCTGCAAGAAAAATTATCACTCTCATCGATCGAATTCGCGTATTCTTGATTTTACTCTTGCGACGACTGATCGGGGGGGGGGGGGGTGGCAGCTGCCGGTTTTCACCACCTCATCCTACCAATCCCAAGTGGACCTGTCGGTGTTCTGGTGGCCCTCATGATCATGTGATCCCGGATAAAAACTTACATGTTAGACGGAGTGGAAGGATTCGTCGAGCATGCCACATTCTTTATCGATCCAAAGTGTTGTTTCCCTTTTTAAATTGTTAGAGTGATTATTATTATCTCGTATGGAAAATAATTTTCTGTCAGCCTTACCACTGAAATGGAAGGCTTTGGCATAGATCTTCCAAGAATTTGAGTTTGATCCAAAATTTGTTGTGCCGCTGCGGTTTGGTGAGTCCCTTGCACGTCAGTACAGTCGACACGACCCTCTTTTTTTATTATTTTAATATGTATTATTATTATCGAATCATGTCAATGCGACATAATTCGGTCGATTCAATTTGTATTGTATTAAGATGAATTTGGCTCGGTCAAGTCACTCGACACGGCAAACTTTAGTTAGATCTCTTCTTCCTGTGAAGAGAAAAAAGTGTGATATCAGTTCTCTCATGATACATCGCAGGATATTGTTCATCTCGTCCCGGGGGATCTTACTCTCCACATCCAGCGAAGCTTAAGCTAGACAGATGAGGATGTTACAAGTGTTACATACGGAAGCAAGGATCGAAGTGCCGCACTGATATAGACGATCGTACCATACAAGATGTTGGATACGGTACTGCATCAGGAGAAATTTGGATCGATCGAGCCGTCCGATATACCAATCCTATACGTAGGGGTGTTCACGGTTCGTTTCGATTTTCTCTATTTTTGAAGAAAATCGAACCGAACCGAAGTCATTGTTTGAACCGAACCGATTCGGTTCAAATCGAATTCTGGCATTTTTGACATTTTTTTGGTATTTGACATTTTTGGGAAAAAATGTAAAAAGGGTGTTTTGTGGTGGTCGCGCGCGCGGAGGGCGCGCGACGTCGCCCTCCGCTGCGCTACTATTTTTTTTTGTATAACTTATTATTTATATAATTATATATAGATATTCGGTTCATTTTAATTCCCAACTTGAAACCGAACCGAACCACCCAGCCCATGAAACCGAACCGGTCGGTTCAGTTCGATTTTTCGGTTTGAACCATATTTTGCACAGCCCTACCTGCACGGAGACAAAGACTTGGATCTATCAGGGATATAATGACGAATAAAATAGATCCAGCACGTCGTCGCAAATAACATAGTTCTCGAGAACTTGATTGTAACAAACCCTAGATATCGTGGGCCAGGTAATCACGGATGATGCATCATAATGCCCGTCGGATCAAGATCACACGGAAGCCGACGTGGCACTAGCGAGGGCCAGAGACGCCGAACTGGGGCCCACGTAAGCAGAGAGGATCGAGGCGAGTGCACACGTGGCGTCAGCTGTGGCCTCTCCGACGGCGAATAAGATAAGATCCCTTATCGCCAGGAATTCCGCTCCTTTTATCGCGTCCCCACGAGAGGAGAAGAAGAGCAGGAGAGAGAGCTCGAGGGGGGGTTAGTAGTGGTGTGGAGGTGAGCTCCGAGAGAGGTCTCTGTGTTTGTGTTGCTCAGACTCAAGAGGGAGGAGGAAAGATGGCATCTTTGCAGGCGGCGGCCACGCTGATGCAGCCTGCCAAGCTGGTGCAGCTGAGGAAGCCGTCCGCGGCGGCCCCCGGCGGGATCTCCAAGGCCTTCGGGTTCGAGCCCTCCGCCGCCAGGCTCACCTGCTCGGTGCAGTCCGATGTGAAGGACTTCGCCCAGCGGTGCGCCGACGCCGCCAAGGTCGCCGGGTTCGCCCTCGCCACCACCGCCCTCGTCGCCGCGGTAAGAGAATGAGAACCCCTCCCCCCCAGATGGGCATGCAGATGTTTCCATTTCGACCTGTAAATTTGCAAGTTTCACCCCGAGAAGCTAGTGTTTTCATGGAAAACTCCCGTGTAGACCGAATTCTCCATCTTCGAGGTTGAGATTTGTGTCATTTTGCTATATCCCCCCCCTGAAAAGGTTGTGATTGCATGGCAGGCCCTGTCTTGTGTGAATTCTCCAACGTTTTACGATAAATATGTAGAACTGTTGTACTTGGTTAATTTGTGTGGTTCTTTTTTTACGCTTTGATCCCTAGAAAGTTCACCCTAGAAAGTTCACCTTTTTATCAAAATCCCCTGCGTAGTGCAAATTCTCCACCTTTTGGCTTTTGCCGCCCTTTTTTTTCTACGATTTGCTACCTAAAAAACTAGTTTTTTGCACGAAAGCCCCTGTTTGGTTTTGAATTCTCGCCAGTTCTGTTCTGACCACAGTTCTCTGCTTTCTGTTGTTCTTTATCGTTGTTGCTGCTGCCGGAGCAGGGCGCGGCGAACGCGGAGGGTGTGCCGAAGAGGCTGACCTTCGACGAGATCCAGAGTAAGACGTACATGGAGGTGAAGGGAACCGGCACGGCGAACCAGTGCCCGACGGTGGAGGGCGGCGTCGACTCCTTCGCCTTCAAGGCCGGCAAGTACAACATGAAGAAGTTCTGCCTGGAGCCGACGTCCTTCACCGTTAAGGCGGAGGGCGTGGCCAAGAACGCGCCACCCGAGTTCCAGAAGACCAAGCTCATGACCCGCCTGACCTACACCCTCGACGAGATCGAGGGCCCGCTCGAGGTCAGCTCCGACGGAACCATCAAGTTCGAGGAGAAGGACGGAATCGACTACGCCGCCGTCACCGTGCAGCTGCCGGGAGGCGAGCGCGTGCCGTTCCTCTTCACCATCAAGAATCTGGTCGCCACCGGCAAGCCGGAGAGCTTCGGCGGGCCCTTCCTCGTGCCCAGCTACCGTGGTTCGTCCTTCCTCGACCCAAAGGGCCGCGGTGGCTCTACCGGCTACGACAACGCTGTGGCGCTCCCCGCCGGAGGCAGAGGAGACGAGGAGGAGCTCGCTAAGGAGAACGTCAAGAACGCCTCGTCGTCGACGGGCAACATCACGTTGAGCGTCACCAAGAGCAAGCCAGAGACCGGCGAGGTGATTGGCGTCTTCGAGAGCGTGCAGCCGTCGGACACAGACCTCGGCGCCAAGGCGCCCAAGGATGTCAAGATCCAGGGCGTGTGGTACGCGCAGCTCGAGTCTTAGAAGCAGCACAGAGCCCCCCAACACACCCACCAAGATCCCACCTTTCCCTTCCTCCTTGAAGGTTTCGCAGGCTGTACCAGTCTCTTTTTGTAGAGGAAGAAGAAGAAGAAAGAAGCGGTAGCATATATGTATAATTGGTGTTCTTACGACTGTGATTACTATTTGAGTACTGCTTTGTTTCCCTTGATGTGAATTCCAGCGCTCTTTCCTTCCTATCTGTAATCCAATCTAGCCATGGTGATCACCCTTTCCAAGTTTTCAGAGAATGACTGTTTTAGTGCTGTATGCTTCTTTTGTGATCTGGGTTTTGAACAGCTGAGAGAGGTCTCTGGTTCAGCCTTTGGAACTTAGTTCCTGCAACATGGGTTTCTAAAGATTTTTGAGTCCAGACTCATGACTACATGAGCTATATAGGGAACAGAACAGATTATGATCCCCTCCTACCCATTGCTTCTTTGGTGCTTTTGGGTTTTCAGCTGTTTAGAAGACAGGTTTCTGGGTTTTTTGAGGTGGACAGCAAAATTTTGAAAACTTAGCATAACATAGGGTTGTTCTGAGGTTACACAGCTTTCATGATAACATGAGCAACTTTAGGGAATAGAGAATAGATGAGCAACTCTTCTTTTTACAGGTTTTGATGGTTAAGCTCTGGGGAATACAGCCCTCCAATCAATCAAATAGTGATCAAGACCCTCTTATTTCACCTTCCCAACATTCTTCCCATGCAAACCAACTAAATTCAGGGGTCTTAATTATGAACACCAAAGTCAAGACATTGGTTTTGATCTGAACATAAGAGTAATATATACAAGCATCAGTGGTGGGGCCCATCTCACTTGGGCAGAGCTCCATCTATCTTGTGTTTCAGTGCTCGAATATTTGATATGCAGATGAGTTAGGTGCTTAATTTTTTCTCCAAACTTCATATTTTAGTTCGATTCATTTTAATTTATGTTTACAATTCTATTTTATTCAATTTTGGAGAAAAATTCCTTCAAAACAAACCTGGCTATAAGCATTTAGAGCAGTTATCTGAACTGCATGGGTAGGAAACATTCGTGCGGCAGGCACAAGAAGTTTGAAAAAGTGTGGGCCGCAAGCACGTCTTGTGTATGTGGCATGGGTATTTTCTATCCATGCCGCCAGATATTAAACATTTCTCAAACATTTAACACACCCCTGTCAAAGATTTTTACTACTGGTCTCATAATGTTGGATCTTCATTTGTTTCTACCAATCCGATCTCACCTCAATCACTTTACTTCAGCAAGCATGCTGCCCAAACGTCGACAGAGATTACAGCCTTTTGCAAACTCCCCTATGTAGATTTCAAAGAGGGGTTGCTTGCTTAGTGTGAAGAGGAACTGAGGTCGGGTAATTTGGGTTTTCCTAACCTGGTTTTTGACCCTCCAATGCCTATTAACATAACCAGTGCTTGAGCCACTAATCAGCTTCCTTCTTGGTGTGCTTGACAAGGAATTCGCATTTGCCATCTTGGTGAGCTTTTGATGAATTCACTTTAATGGTTTCTCTTGCAGAAGTCAGTATCTAATTGAGCTCATCCGTCCGACATCAGAGAGGGGTCCAAGTCGTCTTCATTTTTTTTGCTTCCATATAAAGCTTTGAGATACTTCAAGTATTCAAAAGTCTAGGAAAAAGGTAGAACTCTAAGAAGAGCAATACACCCTCTCTCTCTCTCTCTCTCTCTATTTCTCTCTCCAAAATTGTTTGTTTCACCATGGGTCTCTAATGATCAATTATACTTCTATCTTACTTCTGTCGTTATTCTTTTCCCAGTTGCCTCAGAACAACCAGAATAGGACATAACAACATTTAGAGCCTTGGGGAATGGTAAAACAATCTTGGGGGGCTCTTCAAGGCCAGAGTTCTGTTTACAAAATGCATCAAAGCAGGTAAACACAATGCCACCTTCACTTGAAGAGAGTTCAGGTCTAGAAGACCTCATTTCCCATCTCCAGGAAGACCTTCCCACAGTGCTTTTTACCAAGGCGACACTTGCACATCAAGTGACCTCCTGGAAAGTGTCAGAGACAACCTGAACATTAATTTCCCTCAGGATCGTCCAAAAACCAAGCTCCTAATAAGTTAATCATAACAGCCACAAATCAAACAATTAACACATACAGAAAACTTAGATTTTCATTACCAACTATTCAAAAAAAAAATCTTACATTTGCTGCAAAGATCACCTCAATTATTGCTGTTCAAACATGAGTGATCAATGAGCTTTAGATGACCCAGAAAAAAAAGGGGAAAGAAACATTTCAGCTGCAACGAATGATGCCTGAATCGAAACAATATACAGACTGCAGCGTTCTTCCAACTGATGGTTCCACAGGGCTTCTGTATGTGTCATCGCTGGTTATAAGTAAATGGCCTTCTCCAACAGAATAAATATACAAAGTAATTGCAAGCACCGACCATGAGAGTGTAAATCTACATCGAACTATGTTCGACATCTGAATTGAAACAATGTACAAAGATGGCAGGGTTGTCCTAAGCAATGGATTCAGAGCTTCTATACATTTCATCAGCATGTGCTGACGACACAAACTGACTAATCAGCACACTGTATTCTCTTCCATACAATAAATAGATAGCTCCAACCACCAACCATATAGGAACAATGTTGGGCTGCACCAATTATGGCTGAATCAACCTCATATACAAAGATGGTGGTGTTCTTCTAACTGAGGGGTTCATAGGAGTTTTTGTATATTTCATCAACATGAGCTGCTGACACATAGACTGCATCTGTCAGCGAACTGCGTCTCCTCCCATAAAACAGATAAACAAAAACTCCAATCACCAACCATACAGAAACACGCATCCATGTTCCAGAACTGACAAAGGGAGGGAGAGAATGTTCAGTCACTTAAGATAAGTCTAGATTTGATGAAGAGGAATATCAGGGAAGTTAAAAAGATAACCTTCTTTAGAATCAGTTAGAAAAGAGAGAGTTAGCAACATTCCTACTCACCCGAGATTTATTAGCAGGTATACATTTATGAGGATGGAACATATGGGCAGTAGTGGAACCAAAGGGCAAGTGAAACCTGTGGACAAGCAGATATTACATTATTAACAAAGTATGAATTAATGTTGAACAATCGTACAAAATGTTATAGTAAGCACAAGGAAACATGAAAAGAAAAGGTGAAACAAAGAACCTACCTCCAGAGTGACCAAAACTGTGGCGACCATCATCTTGATCAATCCAGGAGAGTACACCCAGCCCAAGCAAAAGAAATAGGCCACAACTGCAGATGTTGAAAACCGTGCAATGCTGAAAGTAATAGAGGCAAGTCAAATGCAATTGAATTAAAAATCAAAGGAAGAAAGAAATGCTCAACAGCCCTCACTTTTCACAATAATGAATGGTCTAAAACGGACTATGTTCCTCCTTTTACAGGTATAAAAAGACACCAATAATGTAAAATGTAGAGTCTCTAAGGCAGACAAAAAACCAGAATATCAACGTGAACGGAACTGACATGATGCTCAATAACAAATATTTAATGGACATTGGTTCTAGTAAGTAAAATAACAGTAAATCAGAAAATAACACAGGTGTGAGATAAGAACCAAGGTTATCTGGGTGATGCTTTTAAGAAGAATAAAAAATAAAAAGTATATTTGCCCAGCACAGATCATTTTAAGAAGCCATTGGGAAAATGAAAGAGAGTTCTACTTTACAGGGGAAGGGACACACTTCGAATCTTTTCCAGATGAACTCTATACTTCTCAAAATTCTAAAATCTTCCAAATTGAAAGATATCTGATTAAACAAGAATGCCCACTTACCCCCCTTCACACCCCACCCCCAACTCAGCCCCAGTTAAAAGATGTGACCAAATCTTAGTGGATGCCACTAAAAGAGCTAGGGGAAGGCCTAAAATGAGATGGTGCGATGTTATTAGGAAGGACTTGGAATACTTGAGCTTAAATATGAATATAGCACTTGATAGAAATCTCTGGCGGAAAAGGATTCATGTAGCCAACCCCAAATAATGGGATAAGGCTCCGATGATGATGAATAATCAGAAGCACATTTTGGAGAAATGTGATCTGATAATGGATAACCATATGTTCTTATGCTTATTTTCATGATCGAACAGTTGCCACCATACAGAGCATGATGAGAGTCATAATGAATCATAGGACACAACAAACAATGCTGTAGACATAGGCTAGAAAGATCCCACACTGGAAAGCAAAAAAACTGTATGTTAGGAGCTGTCTTCCTATATATCCCACAATCATTGAGAGGACTTTCTGGAATGTTATGTAACGCCCGGTGAAATGACACAGTGAGTCACCCTATACCATGCCATCAATATTGATAACTGAATGGAACAAGCCCCTCTGTTGTTCAACAATATTATAAAACTCCAGGGTGCGGTCCTTAGGTGCCAATAGAGTGATTTCAACTTCCCCAACAAAAATCATAAAGTAGATGATAATCATATACAAGGAGATAAGTAGCATCTTTAGGGATAGATTTCTCAGATGAACCTTCCAATGTAACAACAAAAGACTGGGATCTTAGGACATGACAAAAGCATTGAAAAGGTCATTTCAACAATCGTTTTGACACCAAGCAACCTGAATGGAAAGGGATTCCAAATATGACTCACGGAGGCAAAAATGCAGCTGAAGCTGCAGATGTAAGGATGACAACTCCGACGCATACAAATGCTATGCTCACAGCAGCCTTCTTTCGCCTTTCTTGTTCATTTGCTTTATCTGAAACATTCCACGTGCACATGCTGTCAGTTATAAGAACATGCAATAAAGTGACACGAAATTAGTCATCTAAAACTATCTCCATCTATCTCAGTTCTACCTTTTTCATTTTCTTTGATGAGTAGAGGATCGTCAGATGATTCTTCCAAATCATTTGCATGAGAAGTTCCTTTGTTCTTCGAAGATTCACCTCCATTATACCGTGATGACACTGAATCAATTGATCCTTGGAGAGATGATGGCAATGGTACCTCATCAGGAGGAACATATCTAAGGATCAAGATGGATACCGCGACAATCGTGAAAGCAAGAAGTGTTCCCACGCTAACCTACAGAATGGAATAACCAATGAAAAATCCGACCAAGGAAAAAATAATAAAAGATTAGCATTAAATTACCATCTAGAGAGAGAGGGAGAAAGATGCATGATGTTTCTATATTTTTTTAATCCAAGTATTAGAAGAATCTTAGAAATTGCTGGTCTTACCATTCCTGCTAATTGAGAAACATCCATAAAAAAGGCCAGAAATGCTGCACAGAACCCAGTTAAAATTGTGCTCTTCACAGGAACCTGAGTTTTCTTGTTGATGTCCGCAAAAAAAGGTGGCAATAGTCCATCTCTGGACATAGCCATCAGTATTCTTGGCTAATCAAACAGAACCCGAGTTTGCAAATCAGTCCATATCCATATGATTAATGACTGAAATTAATCAACTGGTGTGTAAACACTAAGCCACTTGCAAGCATGGTTATTGGATTCAGCACATACTTGAGGTAGAAGAGAACCCATTAAAGTTGCACAAAGAGCAAGAACAGCTCCAGCTGTGATGATGTACCTATATTTGATGAATACAAGAAGGAATATTAAAATAAAATACTTTAAAGAATTAAGTTAGTTGTGGCCAAAGCATCAAACCCAGCATAAATGTAGTGCAGTTTCAGAAATAATATAAACATACATTGCCCAGTGCATCCCATGACTGGCAAATGCGGAAGAAATAGGGGTGTCTGGATCCATTGCGAAATATGGTACCAGGCCAACAATAATCACAGACACAAGCATGTAAAGCAAGCAACACGCAGATAAAGCCAGTCCAATACCCCATGGCAAGTCACGTTGAGGATTTTTTACCTGAAGAAAGAGCACAAAACCATGAGCATCATTGAAACAGTATCTTCAAAATGCATCAGCACTATATACACAGTGGTATTTTCATCTTAAATATTTCCAACTAGATCAATGCAGTTAATTGAATGGCAACAATACCTCCTCAGCAGTGCTTGCTACAGAGTCAAAGCCTATGTATGCAAAGAAGACAGTTGCAGCCCCAGAAAGCATGCCATCTACACCGTAAGGAAAATATCTGGAAGCCACAAGGAAGGCTGAATGAGTAAACTGCCACCTGGCAATCGTATTGTAACATACTCTGACAAAGACTTCCATTACCCGCTGGCAACAGAATATCCCACCCAGCCAGTCTGGAAACCGAGATATCCACCAGCGATTATGACAAACATCATGACAAATACATTTAAAGTTGTGACAATGGCTTGCACAAATGAGCTCTGGAGAGAGAACCATTCATGTATCAGATATACAGCAAATTAACAATGATGCATGTTGAACATTTTACAGCAAAATATATCATTACCTCCTTTATTCCCACACAAAGAAGAGTAGTAACAACCAGGACAAGAATTGCAGCACATGGGTCAACTACAATACCAAGCCCAGGTATTTGAGCACGTCCCAGGAAAAACGGCAAACTGTCTGGACCACCAAAGAAGAGTGCTGAAAGGTAAAATGGATACTATCAGTGTAAAGAACCTGATTTATATGTTGAAAGGAATCTTGATATAGACCCATCGAATGAAAACATTAAACAAAGAAAAATCAGAAGAATAAACTAATTATTCATTTGATTAAACCAATCTTCTGTTTTCCTTATAAAATAAGAATGACAGAGCACTACTGAAAGCCAGTTTCTGGGTAAAAGTTAACCAAACCACCAAATAATTGATAATCTTCACCTTTTCCCTTTTTAGGTGAAGGATCTGTCTTTTTTCAAGATATCTGTAATTCTACAATACACGGCAAATATTCTTATAGCCCACAAAATCATGGTTGCTTATTTGCCAAGAATAACAAAATAACATTTGTATTTTAATGAATACAATATACAATATGCCCTAGCTGATCATTACTTCACCATTATCATGATATAGACTATTAATATGAAGTGCAAAGTAGCCATCAAGTATAGCACATACAAAAGGTAGATGCAATGATACTGAAGTAATGTCAAGGAAAAACATGAAACACAGAAGACAGGCAATCTCTTAGATATCTCTAGCAAAAGAGAACAGCTGGGGTAGACAGATTTTCTGGTGCAATCCAGATACTTAAAAGTTTGCAGACTTTTAAAGTGAAACTTTTGATTAACTGACACTTATTTGCCTGATTCTTCCTCCTCATCGTAGAAGACGAGTATTTCAAAACAAAGTACTTCTGCACATTTCAGCAGAAGGTACATCTTGTCTTCTAGCTTGGAAAGAGAATAAAAAATTGAAGTTACAAAGTCATACCAAATTTGGAGATATTCCACGTGCAACGGCTGAGCCTCCAATTGTATATTCCAATATGAGAGCCCAACCAATAAGCCAAGCAACACTGATAAAAAGGTAAAAATTTAGGCTCATTAAATGAGGGAGTCATAGGCCAACACACACACACACACACATTAATACCACAACCCCCAGCACTGCAACCATCAGAATCATAATCATGGTATTCTCTATAAGTCATATGATCATCCTAGGGCCAGGATTACCAAATTCCAAATAACTTTCCAGGATGGCCATGATCTTAATTTCAAGGCCAATCTCACTTTCAAGTGGGTAAGATCTACATGATACTAGTTCGTGAAAAAGGGAGGCTTTCCTCTTGGAAAAACCACTTGAGAGAGAACAACTTATAATGTGATATTCCAGCATGACAGAGAATTTGGGTGAGCTATATTTGCAATCCCTGCTTGCAAAAGAAACAAGACATCTTGAAAAACAATGACACATGAATTTCCATACATTTAAGTAGCACACATCACCCTTTCTTACTTATTTGTTCTCATTGAATTTCCAGTTGACGCAGAAAAGGGTTCTGGTGCATCTAGACTTGTGGCTTGATGCAGACAAGAAACAACCAAGAAAGAATTTACTTAAGCTCCATAAATCTAGCAATTTTTCCCCAATTACCCCTTGTTAGCTGGCTAGCAGCATTTCCACCACAAATTAGAAGGGGAAAGCCAAATTGAATAAGGAAAAGCTTGGAAAGCTAGAGTGTCTTTGCTTTTCATGAGGAGCAGACATGTGAGACAGAACATTAGTATTGACAAGCATCAATTACCCTTCTCCAACACAAATATATGAATAGTGATAAGCACTGCCAGCAGATGGGCAACGACTTGCAAGCTCTGCATAACAGAAGGCTGAAAGTGCGGCTGCTATTCCAGCTATCAGGAAGGAAATGGTTAAGGCTGGACCAGCGTGTTCTCGAGCAACTGTTCCAACAAGAACATAAACTCCAGCTCCAATGGTTGATCCAACCCCTGATACATGGTTTAGAGGGCAAAAGTTCAGCAAGAGAAGAATCAGAAAAACAAAATGTGTAACTATAGAACAACAGAAATGCTTCTCTGTTGTTGAGTGATATCAAAATATGAAAAACAGCAATAAGGACATATAATATTGGAATGCACAAAGAATTAAGGACAGGATCAAAGTTAATGTGGGTATGCAACAGGAACACAGATTAATAAAATAGAAATCAAGATATTGGATGAATTTAATTAGTGGAAAATGGGAGAAGCCAGATGAGAATGTACTACAGCTCAAACTCACAACAAAGAAATAGCTATCCTGAACACCAAGGTCTATTGGAGATATTTGACAAAGAAATAGCAGAAAGAGAAGAGGAGCTAACGTGTGAGCATGATTTGAAAAGTAATCAACAGATGACAGAATCACCAAAATGAGGGAGAAGCATAAGCCATCTAAGAAACGTCAGCAGTCATGCAGATGGATATAGGAACCCAAGCCAGTTGAAGAAAACAAACAAACATTATGACCACCATACAAGATAAGCATGATTCTACCTCAAACGAGGCAAAAGTAGAGAATTATAACTTTCCTGCTCATAAATAAGAATCGAACAAAACGTTGACGGGTGGGGGGGGGGATCAATCAAATAAATTGAGGGTAAACATTATCAAAAAGAAAAAATAGTTCACATAACAGTAGAAAGATAAACTTGGGAGGTTACAGATGGCAAAAGATGACTTCATCAAGAAGCAAAAACTTCATCTAAGTTTGATCGTGCCATGAATACAACATAGTTCACAATCCAAACTACAACAACAGAAAGGAAGGCCAGAAGAAGTATAGTTGACGAGTAATCCCAGAGGATCATGATTAGATCTTCATACGCCCCCTACTTTGCAAGGAAAAACAAAAGGAGTTTAATCAACCAAGATTAGAGAATCAGCTGCATCAAGTGGGATCCGGACACTAACTAGACATCCAATTTCAAATAGGCATAATTAAATATCAAATAGCCATCGAGGCCGCCAGCACTCAAGTACCACGTTGGTATAACAACATAGCCACCACAAGGATAATTCTAAAAGTGCAAAGAAAATGGCGTAGCGGTAGGCGCTCTCAAAGAGATTGTCGATTACCAATAGCAATCAGCTGAAGAATGGACAGCTCTTTGGCAAGCTGGTGATGCCCTCCCTCCACACGCACCCTTTCAGAATCCACCTGCTTCCTCCTCATCAAGCTACGGAGCCCCCCTGAGAGGCCCCTTTCTCAATGCCCTCCTCGAATCCATCCTGGTAGATGCAAAAACTTGAAGAAAGACTCAAATTTGGACTCCACCCAACTCCCCCCGCGGCCTCCCCCTCCCTTTCGCTCCCCTCTAGGAGCAGATAAAAATCAAAAGGAGCGAGAATTGTGCAGGATTATAGATTGGACGCACACCACCCACCCCGAACACGGGCCTGCCTATTTATGGGGATTGGAGTTTGTATTTAGATAACGCGCTTGCCCCCAACGCCTGCTTTTCTAATCCAAACCAACTAAGATGAGCGCCTTTCCTTCTACCACTAGAAGATTGGAGAGCATCCACAAAAGAAAACCACACCCAGAAAAAGACCACTCTTTTCTTAAATCTCCCTCCCTCCCCTTCACGGTTCCGTCTCCCTCTCTGCCCGACAACGACTGCAAATACTAAAATACGGCCCCGACCCCCCGCGGAACGGACCCTGACTCCCTGAGCCTTCAGTTTCCTATCTGGGAAAACTGGAGATGAGCAGCCAGGGGAGCCGTCGCCTTCGGAAACGGAGGGAGCCCAGGAACAAAGGCGGCTCCTTTCCTGACCAGGCGGAGGAGAGCCGGGGGAAGAAAGCGAAAGAGACGGCGCCGAAGGGGCGGTCGTGGCGATAACAAGGGGCGTCACAGTCTCAGTAGGTTCCCCTCTCCTCCCACCACCACCGCCACCTTCGACTGCCTTGTCTTCGCTTCTATGCCGTGCAAGCAACAGAAACCTTCCCCTCTCCACACTCCTGACAGTGGCACGAATATAATTATATATACTATTTCACTATACTGGAAAATGGAAATTCCATTTAAAAGCAAAATTATATATAAAGATATATATCTTTCATAATATTAAAAGATAAAATTTTGCATGTGCACACCTATCGTCTGCTCTACATTTAATATTAAGAAAAAAAATCATACACATGTTGAGACAGATAGGTGTTATCCATCTTAAATATTTATAAGCGAGTTATGTTGGATGTTATATAAATCAAGTTCACCGTACCGTTCGGATCGATCGTACCGTATTTCTGTGGTACGGTACGTATCGAACCGTACCGTACCGCTGAGGTACGGTAGAAAATTGGTCTGTTTGATTTATTTTTTTAATTTTGTGACTTAGTTAATATTTGAAATGAGTAAATTTTAAAGAAATGAGTAAACATAAGAACATCACATAAAGAAGTTGAAAAATATAAATAAATTTATTTACTCATTTAAGTCAACCCACCACAACCATTTAATATTCATTTAACATACAACAATCATACTAAAATCATGACACAAGCAATTAGTGTTCATGTAAATATTAAGAGTATAATCATGATACAAGTCAAATACAATATTCATATCATCGTCCTCAATATTCAAATCATGGAGCATCGTGATCTCGACCATCTTGGTAGCATGTGTTAACTCAGACTCTAATGAAAAACGTATGCTACCACCACCACCACTGCCGCCGCCTGTAGCAGATGGAGAGAATGATTTGGCGTAGTTAACCCATAAACTAGCTAGCCCGAAGATCCCAGAAAATACTTGACGTAATTAACCCACAAACTAGCTGACCAAAATCCTCTTGTAAACCCATTCAAATAATGTCCATTTATGTTGAAATTTTAGTTATAAACTAATGTGATGATTTTACAAATTATGGTGATTTTATTTTAATTTTTAGAATTTATTTTACACTGGGAAAAATCGTCCGAAAAATAGTTGCGTCGGCTTAATATCGAAATCCATACGTCAACAATTTCGGATATTTACATTTCTGATATCACCACATTTTTATGAAAATTATGGTGTTCTCAGATTTCATTTTCGTTATAGTTTTCCGATGTCGTCCTGTCGGAGCGCGCACTTCTGAGTATGACACTGGGCTATCATTTATTAATGCCATTGATCCCAGATATTAATAAAATTACTATAATTTGTATCATCTCTTAATTAGTTTATGTTTGAAATTATATCTCATTTAGATACTATTTAGACTCCTTAAGTACACACAGAGTTTGTCGCGGTACGGTAAACTATCTGTGCGCGTACTTCAACGGGACGACATTTAGTTTTGAAAATAATCAAATATAAAGTCACCATAATTACTAGAAAAAGTACTGATTCTAAAAATATAAATATCATGAGTTATTGATGCATAGATGTCGAGATTAAGTCGACCTAATGATTTTGAGACAGTTTTACTTGATAAAAATTAATTTAAAAATTAAAATAAAATTATACAATTTGTATCACTTATTAATTAGCTTATGTTTGAAATTTCATCTCAATTAGACACCATTAAATCCCTTAGAGGTTGAGATTAAGTCGATTTACTAATTTTTGAAATAATTTTTATTTGATAAAAAATAATTTAAAAAAATTAAACTAAAATTATTATAATTTATAATCTCTTAATTAACTTATGTTAATTTTTATCTTAATTGGACACCATTTACATCACTTTAAACACCAACTACGAGAAAACTATAAAAAACATAAAATAAAGAGACCGGACCGAACCGTACCGGTCCGGTCCGTGGTGTGCCGCTGCGTACCGCAGCGGCACACTCGGGTCACCCCATTGGGGTGACCCGACCGTGCCTGGGGCTCGCTGAGCCCCAAGCACGGTACGGTTCGGCCGTACCGCGGCGGTTTGCCGCGGTACGGCCAACCGTGATATAAATGCATGTCTTATTTTCATGTGTTTGAAATGAATAATACTCAACACCTCAATACTTAGAGAAATTATTTCACTTTCATGCATGGCGGATCTATATATGAGTTCTAGTGGAATTTTATGACCCCGATTAGAATTTTCAAATAACTTTAATTTACATCAAAATTTAAGCTCAAAGAAGCTAAAACTCTTATAAATGACCCCATAATTTGGGCCACCTGGCCAATCTTAACTACTTTTATCTAAGTAATTTCACTAATAAAATTTCTACTTCTATATTTTTCATGCCCCCCACTCTTTAACAATTGCAAAGCTAACTCGAAGTAGCTCAAAGTTATCTATTTTATTACAATTATGCACTTTTTGACTCTTATACCTTCTCAACATGAAAGATTATTAAAAGATGTCACTGTAAGAGTGAACAAGACGTCTCATCAAGCTCTCTAGAAAAATCAAGTTGAAGATAGCACTCCATTTTCAGCACCTTGGAACCTTCTTAAGTCAAGGTGAGATTATGAACTCCAATTATTTGGACACATTTAAGATACTTTTTGACAAGTTGTAAAAATCAGAGGCATAATACAAAAATAAAAAGGTGGACTGCCAGAGGATATTTCTAAAAACTTCTTATTAGAGACATATATGGATCAGACTAATCTTCAGACTTTGAGCTATAATCCATGTCATTATGGGAATGTGGGATGCAGACACAACCCATAAGTATTCCCCTAAGTAAGGATTAATTTCATTAATTGTGTATTTTTTTTTTCAAACCAAGCAAAGCCATGTGATTGAAATTGATCAATTTGTATATTTTTTAGATTATGTAATAAGTCTAGTTATTAATTATAAAATTTAAAATTTTAACTTTTTTTAGAAGTACTAGACTTTTGACCTAAGCAGTAGGACTAAAAGCTGATCCTATAAATTACTGGAAAGAACTAGCCTCGTAAAATTTTAAGTTGGGAATTAAAAAGATATTCTTAAAAAGATTAAACATATCGTACTATACTAATAACACCATCAGCACTGGATTTTAATCGAAGATACTGTCATATGAAAAGTATGTGTCTCTTTCTCTCTCTTTTTCTGTGGTGTGACATCTGATGACATATGCAAATACTTATGTTAATAGGTGTTTCAGTACATATAAGACCGAGGTGATGTCTCATTGCTATATAATTTTGTTATTGATAGAAGGCTGAGTAATTTTAATAATTGGTGAAGCTATATATGTTAAGTAGTTAATTGTGTATAGACAAACTTCACATTTAATCACTTTACCAATTTGATAAGAGAGTTTAACTATCTAGTAGATTAAGGACGATTAAGTGATTTAGATAAAATAATTTTATCTAGGTTAAGGGAGGGTTAGCTTATCTACATTTGAAAAGGCTGGTAAGGTCTGTCCACACTAAAATACCATATCGGCCCTCTTTATTTTCTTATGGGTTTTTTTGACATATATACTATAATTAGAATACCATTTATTTTATTATTATATTTACACTAGAAACACTGTTAGACGAATTTCTTTATACTAGAAACTCTGTAGAGCTATAGATATATATATTTAGAATATTTTTTGACCAACTATTTTAACGACCATTAGATATTATTTAGACATTTTTATCTTGAGAAGTTAAATAGATGGTGCCTTGTATTTTCATTGACGATTTCAAACAGTTCCATCACAACATAGTTTTCCTACCAAAAAAACTTATCTAACAGGTTTATGGTGCAATATGAAAAATAAGACAGATCATGACCTAATTATATTTTTAATAGGGTATATATATATATAATCCCCTTATTTTACCAAGTAAACAAACCTGCCCAAAATGCTATGTGACCTGTACTCACCACCTCTCTCTGAAAGCAATTTTTAAAGGGATGATGTAATGCTTTTCTATTTATGAGTGATCAAATAAGAACCATAATAAGATATGGTATCCTAGTTTAATTTGAAATCTAGTTTCTAATGTCCTCATCAGAAGATGACTTAGAAAGGACACCCTTCTGTGGAGAAAGAAAGGGAAACCCCATTCCATGGACACATCAATTGGTGGTCTTGGACTATGTGTAAGATTCCACGCAAGAACCCCACCCAACTTTTCCCCCACTGTTCTCTTCTTTGTCTGGTCCACATATTTATTTTTTCAGAAAGAACCCAGATTTAAAAAAACCAGAAATTCTCAATAAATGAGTACCAAATCAGATCTACTCGTCTCAATGATCTAAGATGAGAGATGCCCAAACTTAAAACAGTGGGGATTTACTTCAGAATGTCAACATGCATGAACCTTACATTTTTTTCCCCTGAATAAAAGTTAACATAAAATTTAATATATAATTCAAGGGATGATTTTATCACAGTTGATAATCAACTTATTTGAACTTAAATTAGTCTTTTTTTTAGTGCACTGCAAGCTGGCCTGCAGGGGTTAGCTTGAGCCCACAGGATTCATCTGTGCTCTCTCTCTGAGCCCACAGATTCATCTGTTCTCTCTCCTCTCTCTCTCTCTCTCTCTCTCAAGAGGGATAACGTGGGCGGTGGTCTACGGTGGAGAAGATTTGCCGGCTATTTTGGGTGGGTGGATACTGTTGATCTTAATACATGTGGAGTGTGCGTGGATCGATGTAGTATCTGTGAGTCCCGTTCTCATTTATCTAAAAAACATCTGCATATATCTCAGGCAGATGGAGTAGTTATTATTCGACTCAACATATACATACGGTGCATGCATGAATGCAATGCTCACGAGCTTATTTACATGTGTCAGAGATGGATAGTAAGATTTTTAGATGGGTGGATACTATCAGTGTCAAATATATGCGAGTAATGACGGATCTAGAATTTTCGTTCAATGATGCATTCTTAAACATGTTTTCTTGATCCAATGGGTCGCTAATGGTAGAATTTTATACATCACTAATGAAAATTTTTCAATCCAGTGAAATCACAGGACCCCACTGACCCCAAAATAACTCCGCCATTGCATGCTAGAGGAGTATGCGTGGATGTATATCTATGGGGGATCGTTCTCATGTGACGGAGATAGATTCACATGTATCTTAGGTAGATAAGATAATTATTATCCGTTTCAAATATATACAAACGGAGCATGTATGAATGCAATACTCGCGAGCTTGTTAGCATGTGTTTGAGATGGATAGGAAGAGTAATTTTTTCTCTACAACACTCTACGAACCCCACACATATATGTGTTTTGGATGGGGAAAGTGATTGTTATTCATCCTAGATATATAGGGACAAAGCATACGTGAATGCCTTATCTACATGTGTCCGAAATAGATGATAATTGTCCGTCTTAGAACATAGGGTAAATTGTTTTTGAAAAAAAATTAGTGCACTTAATAATTAGATTTTTTCATAAACTTGTTCTTTATATTGGACAATAAATTAGGGACATATTATATCCATCTAATCACGAAAAAATACAATACTCAAACTCACTAAGTTTTTCTCTATTTTTTTTCTATATCTAAAACTCCTATGCAAACTCCATACTTTTAACCATTTAAATAATGTGTTATTTTATTTAATTTTTTTTTTTCAGGACGTAAAATTGTTTCACGCACCATTATTGCTTTGCTCCCCCACCTCCCCTCCATTATTGGATGGCGGAAGTAGCGCGATCGGCGGGTCGCAAATAACTATGTACTGCTCTTTTAGTCTAATATAATATTTATTTTTTTGTCATAAAAAGAAGCAGGTCGTAATGGCCGTCTGATCTGATGGGATCGCACTCTGATCGAGAAAACCAGACTCCACCCCACAATCTTATCACCTCGCATCTTCCCAATTTGGGTCTCAATTATTGAGAGGGTGGTGGGGCTCACCGTGCGGCCCTCAGATTCCGGCCGCCTTTCCAGCCTATCAAAAGGGAAGGCCTTGTGACCAATAACATGCTGACACGTAGCAGAAAGAGATGACGTTCCAGCAAGTATGGCTCTTGGTTGCATAGAAGGGGCAAGAACTCAAATGGAACATCTTGTCAAAATAAAAAGAAAAGAACTCAAAGAAAACAAATCGAAGTATTACTAATTATTTTTTCCTTTTTTTTATTTCTTATCAATACATGTTAGATGACAAGTAATGGGAACCCATTTACTAACACTACTTTTGACATCAAACTTGACACTAGCAAATAATGAAAACATGCCAAGTCAGCATGTGATAGCAAAAGAAGAATAGAGTCAGCCCTTCGTAAAGTAGGGGGTTGTGGCATTTGTCCATGTTAAAAATGGTGTCAAAAAACGATGAGTTATTAAACCATTTTTATAAGTAAATATGATATTTAGTTTGAGAGAATTCTCTAAATAAGTTAAAAACAAACTTATGCCTAGTTATATTTGTCAAGTAAAATCTTTTAAACCCTAAATCGCGAAACCTTATAACACTCTAGGGTGGTGGGAATCACCGTGGTCCCTTAGATTACGATCGCCTTTCTAATCAATTACGGTCATCTCATGTCAACACGTAGCAAGAGTGCAAAAGATTTTGAAAAATATTTAGTGCATATTAAAAGTATTGTGCTCTAAGTTAGACCTATCTTATAAGATGTGTCGCATCAATCTTTAGGGTTGATGTAATTTAATCTTAGAGATATATTAAATACCACTCAATGTTGATGTGGCACACCCCTATAAGATGTACCTACTTAATACACACACTAAATCCTCAAATTTTTTTCAGATGACATGAAAATATATCTCTATGTTAATAATGTTTTTAATCCTCCTGTTAGATGGGAAATCGATGGCCGATGGTGATCCTTTGACTTGTTAATACTAAGAGAGAGAGAGAGAGAGAGGTGGAAAAGTTAGAGATGTCAAAAAAATTAACTATGATAATCTGTATTATCCGATTTATAATGGGTCGGATAATATCCACATAATCAGATATGAACATAGATTAAAATATTTTTAAAATATCTATTTAATATTGATGATCGGATATGAATATATTACCTCCAAATCTATACTCCATTTAAACCTATTGAGAGGCGATGATGTATTCTTAAGATTGGTTGTGATCTCTTAAGTAAATTAAAGTAAATAAATACTTATGAATTTAAACATCTTACTTATTTTGAATTTACATGTTTCTTATTTATTTTAATTGCTTGATATCTATATTTGTTTGTCTTTTATTAGATTCAATAAATTTTAATGCTTGCGTTGTTATGACTTGTTTGGAGATGTTGATAAAAATTGATACCCACGAGTATGTCCGTATCCGTGACAGATATATAAGTCTTCATATTGATGAAATAATAAGATATTATAAATATATTACATTTCTGAGATAAGTGATACAAGTTATCTTCACATTTTAAAAAATGACACGTGATAAATATCTATTTAATATCTGTCTTCATCTGAAACTCACATTATCCATATTTTTAGTAAATAAAAATTCTTTTATACATTATAAATATCGGATTTGATCCAAACACAAATGAATTAACTCAGTCACTCAGACAACGTTGTTTGGTATAAGATTAAATATGGGATAAGAGATAAGTTAATTTCATCTCATATTTGGTGCTTCAAAAAAAATGGAGATAAATTTGGTTTAAGTATTTTAGAGATATGCTCAGAAAATGAGAGTAAATTGAGGATAACTCATCTCACTTTTTTGGTGGGATAGTTTATCCCCATTTTCTAATCTTAAAAATATCAAACAAGAAGTAAATTAAGAATGAGGATAACATATCTCTAAATTAATTTACCTCTATCTCCATTTATTTTAATCCCTTAGTGGCTGATTAAATAGGGGATAAGAGATAAGTTAATCTCATCCCATGTTTGGTGCTTCAAAAAAAAAGGAATAAATCTGATTTTAGTATTTTAAAGATATCTTTAAAAAATAAGAGTAATTGGGGATAGCTCATCCCACCTTTTTGGTAGAATAGCTTATCTCTATTTTTTAATATTAAAAATACCAAACAAGAGGCAAATTAAGAATGAGGATAATGTATCTCCAAATTAATTTATCCTATCCCCATTTATTTTAATCCCATACCAAACATGTATGTGATTAAATAGGGGATAAGAGATAAGTTAACTTCATCTCGGTGCTTAAAAAAAAGGGGATAAACTTGATTTAAGTATTTTAGAGATATCTTCAAAAAATAAGAGTAAATTGAGGATAACTAATCCCACATTTTTGATGAGATAATTTATCTTTATTTTTTTAATTTTAAAAATATTAAATAAAAAATAAATTAAGAATGAGAATAACATATCCCTAAATTAATTTACTCAAATTCCCATTTATTTTAATCTCATACCAAACAACTTCAAGATACTGGTGACTATGGGGTGGACAACTCGTATCGTTCAAAAACTCGTGCTTTTTGAACAAATCATTCCCCACACTTTATGCGAAAAGGGGTCCAAACCGTTTTTGCGGTCGGAAGTGTGGCCGCGTAGGAGGATCCCTGTACGGTCACCTGCTTCACGCGACACCGCTCGTGTGCGCACGTGTGCCGGCCAGCCGCCCTCACAGTTCTCAGATTTGTTTTGTTGCGTACGTAGGGAAGGGCTGCATTATTGGCCTGCCCCGAGCCCAACCAATGCGGCCCACCACGAGTTCCCGTAGAAAATAATATTTATTAATTATTTATTTTTAAAAATACAGAATATCTTCAGGTACGTGTGCACGCACGAAGGGATGCAGGGGCAGTAAAAGATGTAACATGATGGAAGATCCTCTGCACCGTGATCTGATGATCGTAAGATTTTAGAATTAATGGCTGCAGGCATGTGTATTACCTTCGACTGCGTTTTTGCTGTTTAAGCAAGTTTAATTAGGATGTTGTAGGAAGGTGATTTAATTTTATACACACGAACTCGAGCTGTATCATATATATTTAATGGCGTTAAGATGTGGCAATCCTCACATTCATATCTCAACAATTTTTATGAGATGTAAATCGTCATCGTCACAGTCTTATCTTATTATTTGAGGTCGATTATGAATTTTATTAAAAAAATTATCAAAATTTATATTTATATTATAATTAAAAAGTCAATATCTTTCCTAATCCTCAACATCCTGCTGCTCATGGTGTTTCACGATCAGTATTGAAAATGAACGGAGAAGTGGTGGAACGTGCGGAACCACATATTGGATCACTCTAGTGCGGCACGAAGCCACTGACGCCAAGTAGGCTCCTATGCCGCTAGCTATGCCCTGCTCGTCCCCCGATGGAGGTTCCGTAGCGCGTCATGAGCACCAAGCAAGAGGCGGGGCGGTTGAGCAACTCAAGTGAACCGAACTTACTTTTTGATTTAGGGATAGAAGGGAGAAGGTTGTGAGGTGGCCTCGTTATCCACACATCCGGTCGGATGAATGGAGGACCGACCTCCTGGGTTTTACGAGCGTTGGCGGGTCCTGGAGTGCCCGTCAAGGGCGCTAGCACATCATATCATCTCATTTTAGATTTATGTTGATTTTTTTTATTAACATTCATTAAGATTTAATCACATATTGTAACTGATGTTGAATTATGATGATGATATATGTGTCTAAAATCTTCCGAGTATATTTTTTCTCATTTTACTAACAATTCGAACTATCTCCAAATCCTCACGCTATACTAGTCTAAACAACCTAAATACACCCTTTTAATTTGTATTTAACACGATATGTATGTATCTCGAGATGGAGGAATGTTTATTGCCCTCCAAGTTGATGTGATTACTTAACAAGATCTCTTTCTCTTTCTCTATCTCTTTTTCAACTAATATAATTGTTTACCAAATATTTATCCTCAATATATATGAAATAGATGTGGAATAAGAACGGAAAAAATAGAGCTAATCGATTGCTTTCTCTGGACGAGGTCTTCCTATAACCCTATTTATCTCTAGAGAAATTTTTATTATATATATATTTTAAAATATGTTTATTATACTTACTAAGTGATGTGGCAATCTAATGACGTCTTGCCACATTACTTGAATAAGTGTAATAACTGTGTTTGTGTAAGTGTAATAAAATGTCTCTCATCTCTATCCTTGCAACCATGAACCATCTCTAAGTACTGAGGTATGACTGGAGATAATCTATATATAACATAAAATAATTTGGAGTTCCAAATAGAGCAATAAAACTAAATTGTATAAACTCTTTCATAAGCTACACAGGGTAGGTTATCCGAGAAATAAGAATCCCAATTGTGTAACTCTATTCCCAAATAATTTGCCAGTGCCTAGTGGGATCAGGGTAGCATGATCATCACGTCCCAGCCATCCGATCGCTATTGTAATCTGATTGACATCTTCTCAGGCCCAATTGGGTATTAATAATGGAGTGCGTGGGTCCATTAAATCAGGCCGCATCAGGACATTGGGTGGAGAACCGACCGCAGATGGTGATCCTTCCTGATAAATATTTGGTGCACATTAAAAGGTAGACACTAAGATAAGCACGCCTAATACAATTGAGCCACCCTGCATTAGGCAGTAAGAGGCGTTGAGTGCATCAGAATGTCGATTCTGAATTGTGATCTTATAAGTAATTCTAATATTCGAGTGAAAAGTTATATTAGTTTGACCGAAGAGATGTCATAGTTGATCAGATTGTGTGCCTGCAATTATGTTACCGGAGAGAATTTATGTACCAAAGTAGAAATCTTTGAAGCTGATCTAGTGACGACTGACTCGAAGTGTCAATTCTGAATTAGAGTCTCGCAAACAATTCTAATTGTTGGGTGAAGAAATATTCACATTTAATTGAAGGGATATGATAATCGATCGAATCATGTACTTATATTCATGCTCTGGAGATAAATTTGGGTCTCGAAATAGAATTTCGTGAAACTAACTTCATGTCGACCGTCTCGAAGTGTCAATTTCAAATTATGATCCTATAAGTGATTCTGATAACCGAGTAGATAGTTATGTCTATTTTTACCGAATGGGTGAGAATAAGCTATAAGAGGTGACTATATCGCCGATGGTCCTATACTTATATTTACGATCTTGGGATGAGTTCTTGTATTGAGATGACCATTGTTTTTAACTGTCGTGATAGACTAATTCTAAATTGTGACTTCACAAGTGATTTATATAATCGAAGAAAATGTAACGCATATTTTTCTGTCAGAAAACCTTCTAAATATTGAGAACGTCTACTAGAATTATAATTTTAGAGAGAGAAATGAAGGATTTTTTAGTCAAAGATGATGTCTTACTGCTGGTTATAGGTGCCCTGCAAGCCACCTTCTTCCTCCTCCCTCTTCCCATCCCTCCCTCTCGTAGCATCCCTTGGCGAAAGAAGATCCAAGAGGGATATCTCTCTTGTTGCTGCTACTACTTGCTACTATTAGCTATTGTGTGGCGTTGGACGACGTAAAGGAGAGGCTCCATCGGAGAAGGAGGTGTTGTCATCGCTAGTCATCCACTGTGTGGATTCAGCGAAAGAACTAGGCATAACTTTCCGCACGGGTATCAGAATCGCATAAGCGACCACAATTCGGAATCGGTACTCCAAGATGGTCGACGGAACGCTGGTTTCGCGCAATTCCGTTTCGTGGCCGAAATTCCACCGCGGAGCGTGTGTACTAGTACACCGATTGTCGTACCCTCTGGGTAAGACGGGGATATTTGTTCGCGCGGCGATCGAAACTGCCCGCGAGGCCAGAATTCGGAATCGGGACTACGACCCAGTCAGCACAAGGTCAGATTCAGAGATTTCTGGTCCGGCGCCTAAATTTCCCTCCGGGAGCGTGGTCGCAGGCTGCCGATGCGATCGCATACGGACACCCCTTTGCTCAAACGGGTATAACTTTCCGCTCGGTTATGGGAATCGCTTATAAGACCCTAATTCGGAATCGGCACTTAGAGGCGCACATCGCCCCCTTATTGTCTCAGGCTATAAGGCATCATTTCAGGGTCGAAAAACCACCGTTTCGCACTCCAAAATTGCGATTCCAGCCGACGATCTCCCTGTTTTCATGGTTTTCTGGCAGTAGTAACGTCTCCCTCGATTATGCGAATCCCTGGCGGGGAAAACACACGGAGTCGGCCTGTCACGGTGATCAGAAGTTGTGTTCAGCTCGGTGCGAGAACTCCTACCCAGGTCGTAGATTTGGAGGCACAAACATCGCCGATTTAGTCACCCCTTTCGTATTATTCTCACCCCCTTAGCGAAAGAACTGAGTATAACTTTCCGCATGGGTATCGGAATCGCCTATGCGACCACAATTCGGAATCGGTACACCGACACGGTCCACGGGACGCTAGTTTCGTAGAATTTTATTCCGGGGCCGAAATTCCACCGCGGAGTGTGTGTACTAGTACACCGATTGTCGTACCCCATGGGTAAGACATGGATATTTGTTCGCGCGGCGATTGGAACCGCCCGCGAGGCCCGAATTCGGAATTGAGACTTCGACCCGGTTGACACAAGGTCAGATTCAGAGATTTCCGGTCCGGCGCCCAAATTCCCCTCTGGGAGCGTGGTCGCGGGCTGCCGATGCGATCGCATACGGACACCCCTTCGCTCTAACGGGCATAACTTTCCGCTCGGTTATCAGAATCGCTTATACAATTCGGAATCGGCACTCAGAGGCGCGCATCGCCCCCTTATTGCCTCAGGCGATAAGACATCGTTTCAGGGTAAAAAAACACCCTTTCGCACTCTAAAATTGCGATTCCAGCTGACGATCTCCCTGTTTCCAAGGTTTTCTGGTAGTAACGTCTCCCTCGATTATGCGAATCCCTCGTGGGAAAAATACACGGAGTTGGCCTGTCACGGCGATCGGAAGTTATGTTCAGCTCGACGCGAGAACTCCTACCCAGGTCGTAGATTTGGGGGCACAAACATCGCCGATATAGTCACCCATTCTGTATTATTCTCACCCCTTCAGCGAAAGAACTAGGCATAACTTTCCGCACGGGTATCGGAATCGCCTATGCGACCACAATTCGGAATCGGTACACCGACACGGTCCACGGGACGCTAGTTTCGTAGAATTTTATTCCGGGGCCGAAATTCCAGCGCAGAGCGTCTGTAGTAGTACACCGATTGTCGTACCCCCTGGGTAAGACGCGGATATTTGTTCGCACGACGATCGGAACCTCCCACGAGGCACGACTTCAGAATCGGGACTTCGACTCAGTCGGCACAAGGTCGGATTTAGAGATTTCCGGTCCGGCACCCAAATTCCACTCCGGGAGCGTGGTCGCAGGCTGCCGATGCGATCACATATGGACACCCCTTCGCTCAAACGGGCATAACTTTTCGCTCGGTTATCGGAATTGCTTATAAGACCCCAATTTGAAATGGGAACTCAGAGGCGCACGTCGCCCCCATATCGCCTTAGGCACTAAGGCGTCGTTTCGGAGTTGAAAAACCATCGTTTCGCACTCAAAATCTGCGATTCCATCCGACGATCTCCCCGTTTCCAAGGTTTTCTGGCAGTAACGTCTTCCTCGATTACGCGAATCCCTGACGGGGCAAACACACGGAGTCGGCCTGTCACGAAGATCGAAAGTTGTGTTCAGCTCGGCGCGAGAACTCCTACCCAGGTCGTAGATTTGGGGGCACAAACATCGCCATTATAGTCACCCATTTCGTATTATTCTCACCCCTTCAGCGAAAGAACTAGGCATAACTTTCCGCACGGGTATCAGAATCGCCTATGCGACCACAATTCGGAATCGACACTCCGAGATGACGACGGACGCTGGTTTTGCGGAATTCCATTTTGGGGCCGAAATTCTACCGCGGAGCGTGTGTACTAGACTACTAGTACACCGATTGTCGTACCCTCTGGGTAAGACGCGGATATTTTTTTGCGCGGTGATCTGAACCGCCCGCGAGGCCCCAATTCAGAATCGAGACTTCGATTCGGTGGGCACAAGGTCGAATTCAGAGATTTCCGGTCCGACGCCAAAATTTCTTTCTGGGAGCGTGGTCGCGGGCTGCCGATGCGATCATAAATAACTTTCTACTCGAACATCGGAATTGCTTGTAAGACCCCAATTCGGAATCGACACTCAGAGGCGCACGTCGCCCCCTTATTGCCTCAGGCGATAAGGAATCGTTTTGGGGTCGAAAAACCACCCTTTCGCACTCTAAAATTGTGATTCCCGCCGACGATCTTCCAGTTTCCAAGGTTTTTTGGCAGTAACGTCTCCCTCGATTACACGAATCCCTTGCGGGGAAAACACACGGAGTTGGCCTGTCACGGCGATCAGATGTTGTGTTCAGCTCGGCGCAAGAACTCCTACCCAAGTCGTAGATTTGGGGGACAAACATCGCCGATATAGTCACCCCTTCCGTATTATTCTCACCCCTTCAG
Organism: Colocasia esculenta; assembly: GCA_014218235.1. Taxonomy (NCBI): domain Eukaryota; kingdom Viridiplantae; phylum Streptophyta; class Magnoliopsida; order Alismatales; family Araceae; genus Colocasia; species Colocasia esculenta. The sequence goes on along the minus strand of CM024753.1, from coordinate 20,640,309 downwards.
CGAAAGAACTAGGCATAACTTTTCGCACGGGTATCAGAATCGCCTTTGCGACCACAATTCGGAATCGGCACTACGAGACGACGACGAGATGCTGGTTTCACAGAATTCCGTTATGGGGCCGAAATTCCACTGCGGAGCGTCTGTGCTAGTACACAGATTGTCTTACCCCCTGTGTAAGACGCGGATATTTTTTCGCGCGGCGATCTGAACCGCCCGCGAGGCCCAAATTCGGAATCGGGACTTCGACCCGGTCAGCACAAGGTCGGATTCGGAGATTTCCGGTCCGGCGCCCAAATTCCTCTCCGGGCGCGTGGTCGCGGGCTGCCGATGTGATCGCATACGGACACCCGTTCGCTCAAACGGACATAACTTTCCGCTCGGTTATCGGAATCGCTTATAAGACCCTAATTCGGAATCAGCACTCCGAGAGGGTCGACGGAATGCTGGTTTTGCGAAATTCTATTCTGGGGCCGAAATTCCACCGCGGAGCGTGTGTACACCGATTGTCGTACCCCCTGGGTAAGATGCAGATATTTTTCATGCGGCGATCGGAACCGCCCGCGAGGCCCTAATTCGGAATTGGGACTTCGACCCAGTCCGCACAAGGTCAGATTCGGAGATTTCCGGACCGTCGCCTAAATTCCTCTTCTAAAGCATGGTCGCGGGCTGCCGATGCGATCGCATACAGACACCCCTTCGTTCAAACATGCATAACTTTCCGCTCAGTTATCGGAATCGCTTATAACACCTCAATTCGGAATCGACACTCAGAGGCACACGTCGCCCCCTTATTGCCTCGAGCTATAAGGCGTCATTTTGGGGTCGAAAAACCATCGTTTCGCACTCTAAAATTGCGATTCCAGTCGACGATCTCCCCGTTTCCATGGTTTTCTTACGGTAACGTCTCCCTCGATTACGCGAATCCCTGGCGGGGCAAACACACGGATTCAGCCTGTCACGGCGATCGGAAGTTGTGTTCAGCTCGGTTCAAGAACTCCTACCCAGGTCGTAGATTTTGGGGCACAAACATCGCCGATATAGTCACCCCTTCCGTATTATTCTCACCCCTTCAGCGAAAGAACTGGGCATAACTTTCCGCACGGGTATCAGAATCGCCTATGCAACCACAATTCAGAATCGGCACTCTGAGAGGGTCGACGGGACGCTGGTTTTGCGGAATTCCGTTCGGGGCCGAAATTCCACCGCGGAGTGTGTGTTCTAGTGCACCGATTGTCGTAACCCCTAGGTAAGATGCAGATATTTGTTTGCGCGGAGATCAGAACTGCCCGCGCGAGGCCACAATTCGAAATCGGCACTTCGACCCGGTCGGCACAAGGTCGTATTCGGAGATTTCCGGTCTGGCGCCAAAATTCCTCTCCGGGAGCGTGGTCGCGGGCTGCCGATGCGATCGCATACGGACACCCCTTCACTCAAACGGGCATAACTTTCTGTTCGGTTATGGAATCGCTTATCAGACCCCAATTCGAATCAGCACTCGGAGGCGCATGTCGTCCCCTTATTGCTTCTGGAGATAAGGCGTCATTTCGGAGTCAAAAAACCACCGTTTCGCACTCTAAAATTCCAATTCCTGCCGATGATCTCCCCGTTTCAAGGGTTTTCTGGCAGTAACGTCTCCCTCGATTACGGAATCCCTGGCGGGGCAAACACGGAGTCGGCCTGTCACGACAATCGGAAGTTGTGTTCAGCTTAGTGCGAGAACTCCTACCTAGGTCGTAGATTTTGGGGACAAATATTGCCGATATAGTCACCCCTTCCGTATTTTCTCACACCCCTTCAGCGAAAGAACTGGGCATAACTTTCCGCACGGGTATCAGAATCGCCAATACGACCACAGTTCAGATCGGCACTCCGAGAGGGTCGATGGAACGCTGGTTTTGCGGAATTTCATTTTGGGGCCGAAATCCACCACCGCAGAGCGTGTGTACTAGTACACCGATTGTCGTCCCCCCTGGGTAAGATGCGGATATTTGTTTGCGAGGCGATCGGAACCGCCCACGAGTCCCCAATTCAGAATCAGGACTTCGACCTGGTCGGCACAAGCGGTCGGATTCGGAGTTTTCCAATCCGGCGCCCAAATTCCTCTCTGGGAGGGTGGTCGCGGGCTGCCGATGCTATCATATATGGACACCCCTTCGTTCAAATGGGCATAACTTTCCGCTCGGTTATCAGAATCGCTTATAACACCACAATTCGGAATCGGCACTCCGAGAGGGTCGACGGGACGTTGGTTTTGCGGAATTCTGTTCTGGGGTCGAAATTCCATTGCGGAGCGTGTGTTCTAGTACACGATGTCGTACCCCCTAGGTAAGACGCAGACTTTTTTTTGCGCGGCGATCGGAACCGCTCGCGAGGCCACAATTCGGAATCGGGACTTCGACCCGGTCGGCACAAGGTCGTATTCAGAGATTTCCGGTCTGTGGCCCAAAATTTTCTTCGGGAGTTGGTCGCGGGCTTCCGATGCGATCGCATACGGACACCCCTTCGCTCAAACGGGCATAACTTTCCGTTCGGTTATCGGAATCGCTTATAAAACCCCAATTCGGAATCGGCACTCAGAGGCGCATGTCGCCCCCTTATTGCTTCAGGCTATAAGGCGTCATTTTGGGGTCGAAGAACCACCGTTTCGCATTCTAAAATTGTAATTTCTGCCGACGATCTCCCCGTTTCAAGGGTTTTCTGGCAGTAACGTCTCCCTCGATTACAGGAATCCCTGGCGGGGCAAACACACGAAGTAGGACTCTCACGGTGATTGGAAGTTGTGTTCAGCTCGGCGCGAGAACTGCTACCCAGGTCGTAGATTTGGGGCACAAACATCGCCGATATAGTCACCTTTCCGTATTATTCTCACCTCATTCAACGAAAAATTGGGCATAACTTTCCGGAGTCGCTACTGCCAAAAAACCTTGGAATAGGGGAGATCGTCGGCTAGAATCACAATTTTAGAGTGTGAAACGAAGGATTTTTGACCCCGAAACGACATCTTATGGCCTAAGGCAAGAAGGGGGCGTCGAGCGCCTCTAAGTGCCGATCCCGAATTGGGTTCTTATAAGTGATTCTGATAACCGAGCGAAAAGTTATGCCTGTTTGAGCGAAGCGGTGTTCGTATGCGATCGCATCGGCAGCCTGCGACCGCGCTCCCGGAGAGGAATTTGGGGCGCTGGACCGGAAATCTCCGAATGCGACCATTTACCGACCGGGTCGAAGTGCCGATTCTGAATTAGGGCCTCGCGGGCGGCACCGACCCCCGGACGAATAAAAATCTGCATCCAATCGGAGGGTACGACAGTCGGTGTACACACACGCTCCGGGGGGAATTTTGGCCCCGAAACAGAATTCCGCGAAACCAGGCCCTTGTCGACCGTCTCGGAGTGTCGATTCCGAATTGTAGTCACATAAGTGATTCCGATGCCCGTGCGGAGATTTATGCCCATTCTTCGCTGAAGGGGTGGGAATAAATCAGAGGGGGTGACTATATCGGCGATGTTCGGGCACCCATATCCACGACCTGGAGAGGAGATCTCATGTCGAGTTGAACACGACTTCCGATCGCTGTGACTGGGCAGCTCCGCGTGTGGGCTCCGCCAGCGATTCGCGTAATCGAGGGAGTCGCTACTGCCAAAAAACCTTGGAATAGGGGAGATCGTCGGCTAGAATCTCAATTTCAGAGTGCGAAATTAAGGATTTTCGACCCTGAAACGACGTCTTATGGCCTAAGGCAATAATGAGGATCGAGCGCCTCTGAGTGCCGATTCCGAATTGGGGTCTTATAAGCGATTCTGATAACGAGCGAAAAGTTATGCCTGTTTGAGCGAAGCGGTGTCGTATGCGATCGCATCGGCAGCCTGCGACCGCGCTCCCGGAGAGGAATTTGGGCGTCGGACCGGAAATCTCCGAATGCGACCATTTACCAACCCGGTCGAAGTGTCGATTCTGAATGGGGCCTCGCGGACGGCTCCGACTCCCAGGCGAAAAAAATCCGCGTCCGACCGAGGGTACGGCAGTCGGTGTATAGTACACACGCTCCGGGGGGAATTTTGGCCCCGGAACGGAATTTCGCGAAACCAACGCTTGTCGACCGTCTCGGAGTGTCGATTCCGATTGTGGTCACATAAGCGATTCCGATGCCGTGCGGAAAGTTATGCACAATTCTTTCGCTGAAGGGGTGGGAATAAACCGGAGGTGGTGACTATATCGGCGATGTTCGGGACCCATATCCACGATCTGGAGAGGAGATCTCACGTCGAGTGAACATGACTTTCGATCGCTGTGACTGGGCGGCTCCGGTGTGGGCTCGCCAGCGATTCGCGTAATCGAGTGAGTCGCTACTGCCAAAAAACCTTGGAATAGGGGAGATCGTCGGCTTGAATCGTAATTTCGGAGTGCGAAACGAAGAGAATTCGACCCCGACGTGAGATCTCCTCTCAGGTCGTGGATATGGGTGCCCGAACATCGCCGATATAGTCACCCCCTCCGGTTTTTCCCACCCCTTCAGCAAAAGAATTGGGCATAACTTTCCGCACGGGCATCGGAATCGCTTATGTGACCACAATTCGGAATCGGCACTCCAAGACGGTCGACAAGGCGCTGGTTTCGCGAAATTCCATTCCGGGGCCAAAATTCCCCCCGGAACATGACTTCCGATCGCTGTGACTGGACGGCTCCGCGTGTGGGCTCCGCCAGCGATTCGCGTAATCGAGTGAGTCGCTACTGCCAAAAAAACCTTGGAATAGGGTAGATCGTTCGCTAGAATCGCAATTTCGGAGTGCGAAACGAAGGCTTTTCGACCCTGAAACGACGTCTTATGGCCTAAGGCAATAAGGGGGCGTCGATCGCCTCTAAGTGCCGATTCCGAATTGGGGTCTTATAAGTGATTTCGATAACCGAGCGAAAAGTTATGCCTGTTGAGCAAAGCGGTGTCCGTATGCGATCGCATCGGCAGCCTGCGACCGCGCTCCCGTAGAGGAATTTGGGCGCCGGACCGGAAATCTCCGAATGTGACCATTTACCGACGAATCAAAGTGCCGATTCTGAATTGGGGCCTCGCGGGCGGCTCTGACCCCCGGGCGAATAAAAATCCGCGTCCGACCGGAGGGTACGACAGTCGGTGTACACACACACTCCGGTGCGAATTTTGGCCCCAGAACGGAATTCCGCGAAACCAGCGCCTTGTCGACCGTCTCGGAGTGCCGATTCCGAATTGTGGTCACATAAGTGATTCCGATGCCCGTGCGTAAAGTTATGCCCAATTCTTTCGCTGAAGGGGTGGGAATAAACCGGAGGGGGTGACTATATCGGCGATGTTCGGGCACCCATATCCACGACCTGGAGAGGAGATCTCACGTCGCGTTGAACACGACTTCCGATCGCTGTGATGGGCGGCTCCGCGTGTGGGCTCCACCAGCGATTCGCGTAATCGAGGGAGTCGCTACTGCCAAAAAACCTTGGAATAGGGGAGATCGTTGGCTAGAATCGCAATTTCGGAGTGCGAAACGAAGGATTTTCGACCCCGAAACGGTCTTATGGCTAAGGCAATAAGGAGGCGTCGAGTGCCTCTGAGTGCCGATTCCGAATTAGGGTCTTTAAGCGATTCCGATAACGAGCGAAAAGTTATGCCTGTTTGAGCGAAGCGGTGTCCGTATGATCGTATCGGCAGCCTGCGACCGCGCTCTCGGAGAGGAATTTGGGGAGCCGGACCGGAAATCTCCGAATGCGACCATTTAACGACCGGGTCGAAGTGCCGATTCTGAATTGGGGCCTTGCGGGCGGCTCCGACCCCCGGGCGAATAAAAATCCACGTCCGACGGAGGGACGGCAGTCAGTGTACTAGTACACACGCTCTGGGGGGAATTTGGCCCCGGAACAAAATTCCGCGAAACCAGCGCCTTATCGACCGTCTCGGAGTGCCGATTCCGAATTGTGGTCACATAAGCGATTCCGATGCCCGTACGGAAAGTTATGCCCAATTCTTTCACTGAAGGGGTGTGAATAAATCGGAGGGGGTGACTATATCAGCGATGTTCGGGCACCCATATCCACGACCTGGGGAGGAGATCTCTAGTCGAGTTGAACACGAATTCCGATTGCTGTGACTGGGCGGCTCCGCGTGTGGGCTCCGCCAGCGATTCCGTAATCGAGGGAGTCTCTACAGTAGTACCCCGGAAAATCTATAATTAAAAATTATAGATAAATTGAAATTTTATCGATTAATAAATTCAACCAGTTAAAACGGTACGCATCATTATTGCATGCGTATAAACCCCTATAAAAATTTCGTAAAAATAGTAGTTATACTTTAAATAATGTTCTCTAATGACCCACCGTGAAATTTGGGATAGAAAAATCGTTTGGACTTAGTTTAAGAATTTATGCGACTTATAGCATAATTAAGGAATAAGTCGAAGAACCATTATTTTATGGGCCAAAGTGGATTATAAATTAAAATAAACATGTGGGTAGACTTTAAATAATATGGGATGATAGCCCATTATGATATTTGGACCGATGGACAATCTTGGCCATGAATTAATTATCTAATAAAAGGATAATTAAAAATCTAATAAGTAAGTAAGTACAGGGTTGTACATTTAGCTCACACGAGTTATTGGGCCAATAGTAAGAGCCCAATGATGAAGGTTAGAAATATGGCATGAATAATATTTAATTGAAATAAAAATATAAAATTACTTGAATAAGTGTGATAAATAAATTTACATAAGGATAAAGGGTGAATAATTGGAATTAAATCTATACTCATTAAGTCAAATTAGTAATGAGTTTTACTAATGGTCCTAGCATAAATTGTTGGGCCCAAATATGAAGATCATCATGAGATGGGAAGTAATTAGGCTAAATTCGTACCTAAAAATAGTAATAAATAGAAAAGGGTTAAGATAATGACTATTTTAACTCTTACTTATCTTAATAAGAGTCCTAATCATATCCTAAATCATGGCCACGAAATTAGGCCTCTCCCTTACCCAATTAGATAGATATAGCAAGAAAAATATGTGATAATTATGAAAATCGTAATTAAAGAAGGAGGAAGAGTTTTAGGTGATTTAAAACTCTATAAGCCATCAAAACACCCCCCATTTGACCCTAGCACCCCACAATTTTGTGCTAAGACTTTTGGAGAACAAGGAGAAGGGCTGGAGACAAAGGAGTAAGGAAAGGAGGAGGCTTGAAGCTTAGACTTTCTGATTTTCGCCATCCAACTAGGGTTTTTCTTACTTCACGAAAAAGGTAGGCAATCTCTCAAGCTAAAATCGTGAAATAATTACCCTAGGTATACTTCATGTACCTCTTCAAAAGCCCTATGGTTTCGTGGTATTTCGTTCACCCATTTGGGCGAATTTAATTCAGGAAGTCCTACTGAGCGTTATCGCTCACCCTTCGTTATTTGTTATTGTGTTTCAGATAAGTCAAGTGACGACCTACACACAACAACGGGATTGGACTGGAGTGATGAGCGTCCTGAAGTCATAGCGATGGAATGTTCTTAGTACCTTAGAGTCTAGTTAGATATTTGCTTTAGATTTCTTTTCCAATGTAATAATGTCATTGAGAACTATGTTTGGCTCCAAATTAGTGGTTGTAATAGTTTAGATGAATTATCAATAAAATGATGAGTTTTATTGCAATATGTTCATGAGTTGCTCTGATATTTGCGAATGTATGCGCAATTTACATTACCATACTCGTTGGTCATGCCTCCGATTTATTCCGCTGCTAAATAGGCGGGCATGACAGCTATGTCAAAACACCTTGGAATATGGGAGATCGTCGGCTAGAATCGCAATTTAGGAGTGAGAAACAAAGGATTTTCGACCCCGAAACGACGTCTTATGGCCTGAGGCAATAAAGGAGCGTCGAGCGCCTTTGAGTGCCGATTCCGAATTGGGGTCTTATAAGCGATTCGGATAACCGAGCGAAAAGTTTATGCCATTTGAGCGAAGCGGTGTCCGTATGCGATCGCATTGGCAGCTGCGACCGCGCTCCCGGAGAGGAATTTGGGCGCCGGACCGGAAAATCTCGAATGCGACCATTTACGACCGGTCGAAGTGCCGATTCTGAATTGGGGCCTCGCAGGCGGCTCCGATCCCCGGGCGAATAAAAATCCGCATCCGTCCGGAGGGTACGGCAGTCGGTTGTACTAGTAACACATGCTCCGGAGGGAATTTTCGCCCGGGACGGAATTCCGCGAAACCAGCGCCTTGTCGACCGTCTCGGAGTGCCGATTCCGAATTGTGGTCACATAAGCGATTCCGATGCCGTGCGGAAAGTTATGCCCAATTCTTTTGCTGAAGGGGTGGGAATAAATCGGAGGGGGTGACTATATCAGCGATGTTCGGGCACCCATATCCACGACCTGGAGAGGAGATCTCACGTCGAGTTGAACACGACTTCCGATCGCTGTGACTGGGCGGCTCCGCGTGTGGGGTCCGCCAGTGATTCGCGTAATCGAGGGAGTCGCTACTGCCAAAAAACCTTGGAATAGGGCAGATCGTCAGCTAGAATCGCAATTTCGGAGTGCGAAATGAAGGATTTTCGACCCCGAAACGACGTCTTATGGCCTAAGGCAATATTGACGCGTCGAGCACCTCTGAGTGCCGATCCTAATTGGGGTCTTATAAGCGATTCCGATAACCGAGCGAAAAGTTATGCCTGTTTGAGCGAAGCAGCGGTGTCCGTATGCGATCGCATCGGCAGCCTGCGACCGCGCTCCCGGAGAGGAATTTGGGCGCCGGACCGGAAATCTCCGAATGCGACCATTTACAGACTGGGTCGAAGTCCCGATTCTTAATTGGCGCCTCGCGGGCGGCTCCGACCCCCGGTGCGAATAAAAATCCGCGTCCGACCGGAGGGTACGGCAGTTGGTGTACTAGTACACACGCTTCAGAGGGAATTTTGGCCCCGGAACGGAATCCGCGAAACCAACGCCTTGTCGACCGTCTCAGAATGCCGATTCCGAATTGTGGTCACAAAAGCGATTCCGATGCCCGTGCGGAAAGTTATGCCCAATTCTTTCACTGAAGGGGTGGGAATAAACCGGAAGGGGTGACTATATCAGCGATGTTCGGGCACCCATATCCACGACGGGAGAGGAGATCTCGCGTTGAGTGAACACGAATTCCGATCGCTGTGACTGGGCGGCTCCGCGTGTCGGCTCCGCCAGCGATTCGCGCAATCGAGGGAGTCGCTACTGCCAAAAAACCTTGGAATAGGGGAGATCGTCGGCTAGAATCGCAATTTTGGAGTGCGAAACGAAGGATTTTCGACCACGAAATGACGTCTAATGGCCTGAGGCAATAAGGGACCGTCGAGCGCCTTTGAGTCCCGATTCCGAATTGGGGTCTTATAAGCGATTCTGATAACCGATCGAAAAGTTATGCCTATATGAGCGAAGCGGTGTCCGTATGCGATCGCATCGGCAGCCTGCGACCGCGTTCCCGGAGAGGAATTTGGGCGCCGGACTGGAAATCTCCGAATGCGACCGTTTACCGACCGGGTCAAAGTGCCGATTCTGAATTGGGGCCTCGCGGGCGGCTCCCTCCCCGGGCGAATAAAAATCCGAGTTCGACCGGAGGGTACGGCAGTCGGTGTACTAGTACACATGCTCCGGGGGAAATTTCCGCCCGGGAACGGAATTCCGCGAAACCAGCGCCTTGTCGACCGTCTCGGAGTGCCGATTCCGAATTGTGGTCACATAAGCGATTCCGATGCCCGTGCGGAAAGTTATGCCCAATTCTTTCGCTGAAGGGGTGAATAAACCGGAGGGGGTGACTATATCGGCGATGTTCGGGCACCATATCCACGACCTGGAGAGGAGATCTCACGTCGAGTTGACACATCGACTTCCGACTCGCTGTGACTGGGCGGCTCCGCGTGTTGGGGTCCGCCAGTGATTCGTGTAAGCGAGGGAGTCGCTACTTCAAAAAACCTTGGAATAGGGGAGATCGTCGGCTAGAATCGCAATTTCGGAGTGCGAAATGAAGGATTTTCGACCCCGAAACGACGTCTTATGGCCTAAGGCAATAATGGTGCGTCGAGCACCTCTGAGTGCCGATTCCGAATTAGGTTCTTATAAGCGATTCCGATAACCGAGCGAAAAGTTATGCCTGTTTGAGCGAAGCGGTGTCCGTATGCGATCGCATCGGCAGCCTGCGACTGCGCTCCCGGAGGAATTTGGGCGCCGGACCGGAAATCTCCGAATGCGACCATTTACAGACCGGGTCGAAGTGCCGATTCTAATTGGGGCCTCGCGGGCGGCTCCGACCCCTGGGCGAATAAAAATCCGCGTCCGACCGGAGGGTACGACAGTCGGTGTACTAATACACACGCTTCAGAGGGAATTTTGGCCCCGGAACGGAATTCCGCGAAAAACAAGCCAACCCTTGTCGACCGTCTCGGAGTGTCGATTCCGAATTGTGGTCACATAAGCGATTCCGATGCCCGTGCGGAAAGTTATGCCTAATTCTTTCGCTGAAGGGGTGGGAATAAACCGGAGGTGGTGACTATATCGGCGATGTTCGGGCACCCATATCCACGACCTGGAGAGAAGATCTCACGTCGAGTTGAACATGACTTTCGATCGCTGTGCTGGGCGGCTCCGCGTGTGGGCTCCGCCAGCGATTCGCGTAATCGAGGGTCGCTACGCTGCCAAAAAACCTGGAATAGGGGAATCGTCGGCTGAAACAAATTTCGGAGTGCGAAACGAAGGATTTTCGACCCCGAAACGACGTCTTATGGCCTATGGCAATAATGGCGCATCGAGCGCCTCTAAGTGCCGATTCCGAATTGTGGTCTTATAAGTGATTCCGATAACCGAGCGAAAAGTTATGCCTGTTTGAGCGAAGCGGTGTCCGTATGCGACCGCGCTCCTGGAGAGGAATTTGGGCGCCGGACCGGAAATCTCCGAATGCGACCATTTACCGACCGGTTCGAAGTGCCGATTCTGAATTGGGTCCTCGCGGGAGGCTCCTACCCCCGGGCGAATAAAAATCAGCGTCCGATCCGACTCCCGGAGAATAAAAATCCGCGTCCGACCGGAGGGTACTACAGTCGGTGTACACACACGTCCGGGGGGAATTTTGGCCCCGGACGGAATTCCGCAAAACCAGCGCCTGTCGACCGTCTCGGAGTGCCGATTCTGAATTGTGGTCACATAAGTGATTCCGATGCCCGTGCGGAAAGTTATGCCCAATTCTTTCGTTGAAGGGGTAGGAATAAACCGGAGGGGGTGACTATATCGGTGATGTTCGGGCACCCATATCCACGACCTGGAGAGGAGATCTCACGTCAAGTTGAACACGACTTCCGATCGCTGTGACTGGGCGGCTCTGCGTGTGAGCTCCACCAGCGATTCGCGTAATCGAGGGAGTCGCTACTGCCAAAAAAAACCTGGAATAGGGGAGATCGTTGGCTAGAATCGCAATTTCGGAGTGCGAAACGAAGGATTTTCGACCCCGAAACGACATCTTATGGCCTAAGGCAATATGATGCGTCGAGCGCCTCTGAGTGCCGATTCCGAATTGGGGTCTTATAAGCGATTCCGATAACCGAGCGAAAAGTTATGCCTGTTTGAGCGAAGCAGTGTCCGTATGCGATCGCATCGGCAGCCTGCGACCGTGCTCCCGGAGAGGAATTTGGGCGCCGGACCGGAAATCTTCGAATGCGACCATTTACCGACCGGGTCGAAGTGCCGATTCTGAATTGGGGCCTCGCGGGCGGCTCCGACCCCCGGACGAATAAAAATCCGCGTCCGACCGGAGGGTACGGCAGTCGATGTACTAGTACACACACTCCGGAGGGAAGTTTGGCCCCGGAACAGAATTCTTCGAAACCACGCCTTGTCGGCCGTCTCGGAGTGCCGATTCCAATTGTGGTCACAAAAGCGATTCCGATGCCCGTGCGGAAAGTTATGCCCAATTCTTTTGCTGAAGGGGTGGGACTAAACCGAGGGGGTGACTATATCGGCGATGTTCTGGCACCCATATCCTGACCTGGGGAGGAGATCTCACGTCGAGTGAACACGAGTTCCGATCACTGTGACTGGGTGTCTCCGCGTGTGGGCACCGGCAGCGATTCGCGTAATCAAGGGAGTCGCTACTGCAAAAATACCTTGGAATAGGGGAGATCGTCGGCTAGAATCGCAATTTTGGAGTGCGAAATGAATGATTTTTGGCCCCGAAACGACATCCTATGGCCGGAGGCAATACAGGGGCGTCGAGCACCTCTGAGTTCCTATTCCGAATTGGCGTCTTATAGGCGATTCCGATAACCGAGCGAAAATTTATGCCTGTTTGAGCGAAGCGGTGTCCGTATGTGATCGCATCGGCAGCGTGCGACCGCGCTCCTGGAGAGGAATTTGGGCGCCGGACCGGAAATCTCCGAATGCGACCATTTACCGACCGGGTCGAAGTGCCGATTGTGAATTGGGGCCTCGCAGGCGGTTCCGACCCACGGGAATAAATATCCACGTCCGACCGGAGGGTACGGCAGTCGGTGTACTAGTACACACGCTCCGGGGGGAATTTTGTCCCCGGAACAGAATTCCGCGAAACCAGCGCCTTGTGGACCGTCTCGAAGTGCCGATTCCGAATTGTGGTCACCTAAGCAATCCGATGTCCGTGCGGAATGTTATGCCCAATTTGTTCGCTCAAGGGGTGGGAATAAACCGAGGGGGTGACTATATCGGCGATGTTCGGCACCCATATCACGACCTGGGGAGGAGATCTCGCGTCGAGTTGAACACGATTTCTGATCGCTGTGACTGGGCGGCTCCGCGTGGGCTCCGCCAGCAATTCGCGTAATCGAAAGAGTCGCTACTGCAAAAAAACCTTGGAATAGGGGAGATCGTCGGCTAGAATCACAATTTCGGAGTGCGAAACGAAAGCTTTGCGATCCGAAACGACGCCTTATGGCCTGTGGCATAAGGCGGCGTCGAGCGCCTCTGAGTGCCGATTCCGAATTGTGTCCTTATAAGCGATTCCGTAACAAACAAAAAGTTATGCATGTTTGAGCGAAGCGGTGTCCGTATGCGATCGCATCGGCAGCCTGCGACCGCGCTCCCGGAGAGGAATTTGGGCGCCGGACCGGAAATCTCTGAATGCAACCATTTACCGACCGGGTCGAAGTGCCGATTCTGAATTTGGGCCTCGCGGGCAGTTCCGACCCCCGGGCGAAAAAATATCCGCGTCGACCGGAGGGTACGACAGTCGGTGTACTAAAACACACTCTCCGAGGGGGAATTTTGGCCCCAAAACGGAATTCCGCAAAACCAGCGCCTTGTCGACGTCTCGGAGTGCCGATTCCGAATTGTGGTCACATAAGCGTTTCGATGCCCGTGCGGAAAGTTATGCCCAATTCTTTCGCTGAAGGGGTGGGAATAAACGGAGGGGGTGACTATATCGGCGATGTTCGGGCACCCATATCCACGATCTGGGAAGGAGATCTCGCATCGAGTTGAACACGACTTCCGATCGCTGTGACTGGGCGGCTCTGCATCTGGGCTCTGCCAGTGATTCGCGTAATCGAGGGAGTCGCTACTGCCAAAAAACCTTTGAATAGGGCAGATTATCGGCTAGAATCGAAATTTCAGAGTGCGAATTGAATGATTTTTGATCCCGAAACGACGTCTTATGGCTTGAGGCAATAAGGGCGGATCGAGCGCCTCTGAGTGACGATTCTGAATTTTGGTCTTATAAGCGATTCCGATAACCGAGCGAAAAGTTATGCCTATTTGAGCGAAACGGTGTCCGTATGCGATCGCATCGGCAGCCTGCGACCGCGCTCCCGGAGAGGAATTTGGGCACCGGACCGGAAATCTCTGAATGCGACCATTTACCGACCGGGTGGAAGTGCCGATTTTGAATTGGGGTCTCGCGGGCGGTTCCGACCCCCGGGCGAATAAATATCCGCGTCCGACCGGAGGGTCCGACCGGAGGGTACGACAGTCGGTGTACACACACGCTCCGGGGGGAATTTTGGCCCCGTAACGGAATTCCGCAAAACCAGCGCCTTGTCGACCGTCTCAGAGTGCCGATTCCGAATTATGGTCACATAACCGATTCCGATGCCCGTGCGGAAAGTTATGCCCAATTCTTTCGCTGAAGGGGTGGGAATAAACCAGAGGGGGTGACTATATCGACGATGTTCGAGCACCCATATCCACGACCTGGGGAGGAGATCTCGCGTCTAGTTTAACACGACTCCGATCGTTGTGACTGGGCGGCTCCGCGTGTGGGCTCCGCCAGCGATTCGCGTATTGAGGGAGTCGCTACTGCCAAAAAACCTTGGAATAGGGGAGATCATCGGCTAGAATCACAATTTCGGAGTGCGAAACGAAGGATTTTTGACGTCGAAACGATGTCCTATGGCCTAACGAAAAAGTGGACGTCAAGCGCCTCTGAGTGCCGATTCCGAATTGGGGTCTTATAAGCGATTCCGATAACCGAGCGAAAAGTTATGCCTGTTTGAGCGAAGCGGTGTCCGTATGCGATCGCATCGGCAGCGTGCGACCGCGCTTTCGGAGAGGAATTTGGGCTCCGAACCAGAAATCTCCGAATGCGACCATTTACGGACCGGGTCGAAGTGCCGATTCTGAATTGGGGCCTCGCGGGCGGTTCCGACCCCCGGGCGAATAAATATCCACGTCTGACCGGAGGGTACGGCAGTCGGTGTACTAGTACACACGCTGCGGGGGGAATTTTGGCCCCAGAACGGAATTCCGCGAAACCATCGCCTGTCGACCGTCTCGGAGTGCCGATCTGAATTGTGGTCACCTAAGCGATTCCGATGCCCGTGCGGAAGGTTATGCCCAATTCTTTCGCTGAAGGGGTGGGAATAAAGCAGAGGGGTGACTTATCGGCGATGTTCACCCATATCCATGACCTGGGGAGGAGATCTCGCGTCGAGTTGAACACGACTTCCGATCGCTGTGAGTGGGCGGCTCCGCGTGTGGGCTCCGCTAGCGATTCGCGTAATCGAGAGAGTCGCTACTGCCAAAAAACCTTGGAATAGGGGAGATCGTCGGCTAGAATCGCAATTTCGGAGTGCGAAACGATGGATTTTCGATGCCGAAACGACGTCTTATGGCCTGAGGCAATAAGAGGCGTCGAGCGCCTCTGTGTGCCGATTCCAAATTGGGGTCTTCTAAGCGATTCCGATAACCGAGCGAAATGTTATGCCTGTTTGAGCGAAGCGGTGTCCGTATGCGATCGCATCGGCATGTGCGACCGCGCTCCAGGAGAGGAATTTGGGCGTCGGACCGGAAATCTCCGAATGCGACCATTACCGACCGGGTCGAAGTGCCGATTCTAATTGGGACCTCGCGGGCGGTTCCGACCCCCGAGCGAATAAATATCCGTCCGACCGAAGGGTACGGTAGTCGGTGTACTAGTACACATGCCCGGGGGTGAATTTTTGCCCCGGAACGGAATTCCGCGAAACCAGCGCCTTGTTGACCGTCTCGGAGTGCCGATTCCGAATTGTGGTCACATAAGCGATTCCGATGCCCGTGCGGAAATTATGCTCATTCTTTCGCTGAAGGGGTGAGAATAAACCGGAGGGGGTGACTATATCGGCGATGTTCGGGCACCCATTTCCACGACCTGGGGAGGAGATCTCGCGTCGAGTTGAACACGACTTCCGATCGCTGTGACTGGGCAGCTCCGCGTGTGGGCTCTGCCAGCGATTCGCGTAATCGAGGGAGTCGCTACTGCCAAAAAACCTGGAATAGGGGAGATCATCGGCTAGAATTGCAATTTCGGAGTGCGAAACGAAGGCTTTTCGACCCCGAAACGACGTCTTATGCCTGAGGCAATAAGCGGACGTCGAGCGCCTCTGAGTGCCGATTCTAAATTGGGGTCTTATAAGCGATTCTGATAACCGAGCGAAAACTTATGCCTGTTTGAGCGAAGCGGTGTCCGTATGCGATCGCATTGCCAGCGTGCGACCGCGCTCCCGGAGAGGAATTTGGGCGCCGGACCGAAAATCTCCAAATGCGACCATTTACCGACCGGGTCGAAGTGCCGATTCTGAATTGGGGCCTCGCGGGCGGTTCCGACCCCCGGGCGAAAAAATATCCACATCCGACCGGAGGGTACGGCAGTCGGTGTACACACACGCTCCGGGGGGAATTTTGGCCCCGGAACGGAATTCCGCGAAACCAACGCCTTGTCGACCGTCTCGGAGTGCCGATTCCGAATTGTGGTCACATAAGCGATTCCGATGTCCGTACGGAAAGTTACGCCCAATTCTTTCGATGAAGGGGTGGGAATAAACCGGAGTGGGTGACTATATCGGCGATGTTCGGGCACCCATATCCACGAACTGGGGAGAGATCTCGCGTCGAGTTTAACACGACTTCCGATCGCTGTGACTGGGCGGCTCCGCGTGTTGGCTCCGCCAGCGATTCGCGTAATCGAGGGAGTCGCTACTGCCAAAAAACCTTGGAATAGGGGAGATCATCGGCTAGAATCGTAATTTCGGAGTGCGAAACGAAGGATTTTCGACCCCGAACGACGTCTTATGGCCTAAGGCAAAAAGGGGATGTCTAGCGCCTCTGAGTGCCGATTCCGAATTGTGGTCTTATAAGCGATTCCGATAACCAAGCGAAAAGTTATGCCTGTTTGAGCGAAGCGGTGTCCGTATGCGATCACATCGGCAGCCTGTGACCGCGCACCGGAGAGGAATTGGGCGCCGGATCGGAAATCTCCGAATGAGACCATTTACCGACCGGGTCGAAGTGCCGATTCTGAATTGGGACCTCGCGGGCGGTTCCGACCCCCGGCCAAATCAATATCCGCGTCCGACCGGAGGGTACGACAGTCGGTGTACTAGTACACACGCTCCGGGGGGAATTTTGGCCCCAGAACGGAATTCCACGAACCAGCGCCTTGTCGACTGTCTCGGAGTGTCGATTCCGAATTGTGGTCACATAAGCGATTCCGATGCCCGAGCGGAAAGTTATGCCCAATTATTTCGCTGAAGGGGTGGGAAGAAACGGGAGGGGGTGACTATATCGGCGATGTTCGGCGCACCCATATCCACGAACTGGGGAGGAGATCTCGCGTCGAGTTGAACACGACTTCCGATCGCTGTGACTGGGAGGTTCCGCGTGTGGGCTCCGCCAGCGATTCGCGTAATCGAGGGAGTCGCTACTGTCAAAAAACCTGGAATAGGGGAGATCGTTGGCTAGAATCACAATTTCGGAGTGCGAAACGAAGGATTTTCGACCCCGAAACGACGTCTTATTGCCTAAGGCAATAAGGGGACGTCGAGCGCCTCTGAGTGCCAATTCCGAATTGGGGTCTTATAAGCGATTCTGATAACCGCGCAAAGTATGCCTGTTTGAGCGAAGCGATGTCCGTATGCGATCGCATCGGCAGCGTGCGACCGCGCTCCCGTAGAGGAATTTGGGCGCCGGACCGGAAATCTCCGAATGCGACCATTTACCGACCGGGTCGAAGTGCCGATTCTGAATTGGGGCCTCACGGGCAGTTCCGACCCCCGAACGAATAAATATCCACGTCCAACTGGAGCGTACGGCAGTCGGTGTACTAGTACACACGCTCCGGAGGGAATTTTTTCCCCAGAACGAAATTCCGCGAAAACAGCGCCTTGTCGACCGTCTCAGAGTGCCGATTCCGAATTGTGGTCACATAAGCGATTTCGATGCCCGTGCGGAAACTTATGCCCAATTCTTTCGCTGAAGGGGTGGGAATAAACCGAGGGGGTGACTATATCGGCGATGTTCGGGCACCCATATCCATGACCTGGGGAGGAGATCTCGCGTCGAGTTGAAAACGAGTTCCGATCACTGTGACTGGGCGGCTCCGCGTGTGGGCTCTGCCAATGATTCGCGTAATCGAGGGAGTCGCTACTGCAAAAAAACCTTGGAATAAAGGAGATCATCGGTTAGAATCGAAATTTTGGAGTGCTAAATGAAAGATTTTCGATCCCGAAACGACGTCTTATGGCCTGCGGCAGTAAAGGCGGATCGAGCGCCTCTGAGTGCCGATTCCGAATTGGAGTCTTATAAGCGATTCCGATAACCGAGAGAAAAGTTATGCCTATTTGAGCGAAGCGGTGTCCGTATGCGATCGCATCGGCAGCCTGCGACCGCGCTCCCAGAGAGGAATGTGGGCGCCGGACCGAAATCTCCGAATGCGACCATTTACCGACCGTCTCGGAGTGCCGATTTCGAATTGTGGCCACATAAGCATTCCGATGCCCGAGCGGAAAGTTATGCCCAATTCTTTCGCTGAAGGGGTGGGAATAAACCGGAGGGGGTGACTATATCGGCAATTTTCGGGCACCCATATACACGAGCTGGGGAGGAGATCTCACGTCGAGTTGAACATGACTTCCGATCGCTGTGACTGGGCGGCTCCGCGTGTTGGCTCCGCCAGCGATTCGCGTAATCGAGGGAGTCGCTACTGCCAAAAAACCTTGGAATATGGGAGATCATCGGCTAGAATTGCAATTTCGGAGTGCGAAACGAAGGCTTTTCGACCCCGAAACGACGTCTTATGGCCTAAGGCAATAAGCGGACGTCGAGCGTCTCTGAGTGCCGATTCTGAATTGGGGTCTTATAAGCGATTCTGATAACCGAGCGAAAAATTATGCCTGTTTGAGCGAAGCGGTGTCCGTATGCGATCGCATCGGCAGCGTGCGACCGCGCTCCCGGAGAGGAATTTGGGCGCCGGACCGGAAATCTCCGAATGCGACCATTTACCGACCGGGTCGAAGTGCCGATCTGAATTGGGGCCTCGCGGACGGTTCCGACCCCGGGCGAATAAATATCCACGTCCGACCGAGGGTACAACAGTCGGTGTACTAGTACACACGCTCCGGAGGGAATTTTTGCCCCAGAACGGAATTCCGCGAAACCAGCGCCTTGTCGACCGTCTCGGAGTGCCGATTCCGAATTGTGGTCACATAAGCGATTCCGATGTCCGTGCGGAAAGTTAAGCCCAATTCTTTCGCTGAAGGGGTGGGAATAAACCGGAGGGGGTGACTATATCAGCGATGTTCGGGCACCCATATCCACGATCTGGGGAGGAGATCTCGCGTCGAGTTGAACACAACTTCCGATCGCTGTGACTGGGCGGCTCCGCGTGTGGGCTCCTCCAGCGATTCGCGTAATCGAGGGAGTCGCTACTGCCAAAAAATCTTGAAATAGGGGAGATCGTCGGCTAGAATCGCAATTTCGGAGTGCGAAACGAAGGATTTTCGACCCCGAAATGACGTCTTATGGCCCGAGGCAACAAGGGGACGTCGAGCGCTTCTGAGTGCCGATTCCGAATTGGGGTCTAATAAGCGATTCTTATAACCGAGCGAAAAGTTATTCCAGTTTGAGCGAAGCGGTGTCCGTATGCGATCGCATCGGCAGCGTGCGACGGCGCTCCTAGAGAGGAATTTTGGCGCCGTATCGGAAATTTCCGAATGCGACCATTTACCGACGGGGTCGAAGTGCCGATTCTGAATTGGGGCCTCGCGGGCTATTCCGACCCTCGGGAGAATAAATATCCACGTCCGACCGGAGGGTACGGCAGTCGGTGTACTAGTACACACGCTCCGGGGGGAATTTTTGCCCCGGAACGGAATTCGCAAAACCAGCGCCTTGTCGACCGTCTCGGAGTGCCGATTCCGAATTGTGGTCACATAAACGATTTCGATGTCCTTGCGGAAAGTTAAGCCCAATTCTTTCGCTGAAGGGGTGGGAATAAACCGGAGGGGGTGACTATATTGGCGATGTTCGGGCACCCATATCCACGACCTGGGGAGGAGATCTCGCGTCGAGTTGAACACGAGTTCCGATCACTGTGACTGGGTGGCTCCGCGTGTGGGCTCCGCCAGCGATTCGCGTAATCGAGGGAGTCGCTACTGCAAAAAAACCTTGGAATAGGGGAGATCGTCGGCTAGAATCGCAATTTCAGAGTGTGAAACGAAGGATTTTCGACCCCGAAACGACATCTTATGGCCGGAGGCAATACAGGGGCGTCGAGCACCTCTGAGTGCCGATTCCGAATTGGGGTCTTATAAACGATTCCGATAACCGAGCGAAAGGTTATGCCAGTTTTAGCGAAGCAGTGTCCGTATGCGATCACATCGGCAGCGTGCGACCGCGCTCCCGGAGAGGAATTTGGGCGCCGGACAGGAAATCTCCGAATGCGACCATTTACGGACCGGGTCGAAGTGCCGATTCTGAATTGGGGCCTCGCAGGCGGTTCCGACCCCCGGGCGAATAAATATCGGCGTCCGACCGGAGGGTACGACAGTCGGTGTACTAGTACACACGCTCCAGGGGGAATTTTGGCCCCGGAACGGAATTTCGCAAAACCTGCGGCTTGTCGACTGTCTCGGAGTGCCGATTCCGAATTGTGGTTACATAAGCGATTCCGATGCCCGTGCGGAAAGTTATGCCCAATTCTTTCGCTGAAGGGGTGGGAATAAACCGGAGGGGGTGACTATATCGGCGATGTCGGGCACCCATATCCACGTATTGGGGAGGAGATCTCGCGTCGAGTTGAACACGACTTCCGATCGCTGTGACTGGGCGGCTCCGCGTGTGGGCTCCGCCAGCGATTCTCGTAATCGAGGGAGTCGCTACTGCCAAAAAACCTTGCAATAGGGGAGATCGTCGGCTAGAATCGCAATTTCGGAGTGCGAAACGAAGGATTTTCGACCCCGAAACGACGTCTATATGTCTGAGGCAATACGCGAGTGTCGAGCGCCTCTGAGTGCCGATTCCGAATTGGGGTCTTATAAGCGATTCCGATAACCGAGTGAAAAGTTATGTCTGTTTGAGCGAAGCGGTGTCCGTATGCCATCGCATCGGCTGCGTGCGACCGCGCTCCCGGAGAGGAATTGGGCGCCGGACAGGAATGTCACGTCCCGATAGAAGCGGAAATATCGAGGTGTAACAGATTAAAGTGATAACTTCATTAAGGTAATATTCATTACAAGATATGGTCCTGGCATGAAGTCGGAGAGTCTCAAATACAAGGAAGACTACATCAACAACTCATTAAACGCAATAGTCATATTTAACATGACACCACTAACTAGACTTTATTACAATAAGAAGGGGTCTCTCGATGCACACCCTGCCCGCCATATCCAAACTTAATCATCACCTGAAAAACGTTAAGAGAATAGGGATGAGCAAAAACTTGCCCAGCAGATTCCTTTAAGTTGATCTCTACCACTAGCAAGTAAGCAAGATGAAAGGATAAATTCAAAATTACGTATCAAAACAAGGAAACGAAAGTTCAGAATGATGCACGAATTCATGTATCATAGTAAAAGAATAATTAATGTTACTAGTAGCAATTCTCAAAATGTAAAAATGAACGGCATATGAACAGTAGATTAAGTGAAGAACATAAACACGATTCTTAGTCAAGAGAAATCCACGTCTATCACTGAATTCTTCCATAACGATCATGCACTAAAGAGATTATCAGGGAGTTATATCATTAATCACTTTTCACGAGTTATGAATTGTCAGCAGATCACTATAAACACTTCACTTATGGTGTATGCCAAGCACCAAGCCATCACTCTCCATACGGTACCCGCTGGGCACTAAGAGCATTCGGGATCTTCCCGGGACTAGACCATAGCCCCCTAACCGGCATGAATTCTACTTTTGAGTTCACGATTTCAAGTAGCGAGCTGACAACTCAGAGTTCGCAGAAAATGAGAAATAGTCTGGTAATATATATATATATAGCACATATGAAATCCCAAGGTAGGCAGGACTCTAGAGGTGGCCCCCCAGCCTCAAGAGGTGGCTCCCATAGCATAGCACTTTGCCCTGTGTGGCACTTAGCTCCCGCACTTCCGATTGGGGTTTGAGTATTCTGGCATAACATGATAACATTCCGGCATAATAAGATATTAAGAAATTCTACAGACATCATTCCGGTATAATAGGAGATATTAAGAAATCAGATAGACAGCATTCTAGTGCAACAGAAGTATTAAGAAACCAAACAGACAACATTCCGGCGTAACGGAAGATCTTAAGAAATCATACGGACAGGATTTCGATGTAACGGGAGATTTTTAGAAATCATTCGGACAGAGTTCCGGCGTAACGGGAGGTACTGAGAAATCGATCGGACAGAGTTCCGGCGTAACGGGAGGTATTGAGAAATCGATCGGACAGAGTTCCGATATAAAGAAGGGTTTCGAGAAAACATACCGGTGAAATCTCGTCATAGAGGAGGGTTTTGAGTGAACAAATCGACATAGAGAGAGGATTTTGGGAAGACAGATCGGCAGTATTTCGATGTCGCGAGAGATTCGAGAAATCAAATCGGCAGCATTTCGGCGTAACGAGAAAATTTCGAGAAGATGAACGACGACATCTCGACGTAGAGAAGGCTTAGGAGAACATGACAGACAGCATTTTCACTCACTAGGGGTATAGAACTACCTAAAAGAACCTACCTATCAGCACACCTCAGGATGGTCACTCCTTCCCTCTCTCTCTCCTTCTCTTCTACTTGGAGGAGGTGGTGGGATGAGATGGAATGAAGGAGAGGTGGGGTATTTATAGGCAAAAGAGGAGGTGGGGGGCGCCCCATGAAGGCCCTAGATGGTGGACAAGTGTCCACCTAGGGTGGCTCAATCCTGGCCATCCATTCCATCGATGGACCAGATGGGGGCATGTGTCCCCTAAGAGATAAACATTACTTGCATGTGGGACAAGTGTCCCTTTCTAGAGATTTCCAGGAAATTCTTGGTTTTTCTAGGATTTTCTAGGATTTTTATATTTATTTCACTTAACCCCTAACTTTCTATCTTTAGCATTTTTACATTTGATTTCTAGAAATTGGAGATATTGCCCCCCCCCCCCAAATCTCCGATCAGCCATTCAGGCTCGAATGAGCTCCGATCGGGAATCTGACTTTGTCTCTGGGGGTCGGTAGATATTACATCGGGGTCCCTAGAAAAATTAATATATTCGCATGAATACCTCATTATTTTAAATTGTAGATATGCACCTGTCATTTACATATACTTTTTCTTTTTATTTTATTCTTGCTCAGTGTGAACAGGAGAATATCATATCCTTATCCTTTTCTTTACCAATATGCTTACCTTTAGTAGTAAATTTATTTTACCATTTACCTTTAGTAGTATCCTTTAGTAATATCCTTACTATTTATCGTTAGTATTATCCTTTACCAATAGTAATATCCTTTAGCACATTTTCAGTCAGACCTTTAATAGTTCCGGATTTGCTTAATCTATCCATCTGCTTACAAACTGCATTCGTTTTCTCGACTGATTCTTACATATTTATCATTTTATACCTTGGGGTATTACACCCTCCCCCACTTATAAGAATTTGGTCCCCAAATTCAACAAAATGTGACTAAAATGGAAAGATACTTACTTCAAACAAGTGTGGATACTTCTTTTTCATGGTTTCTTCTAGTTCCCTAGTAGCTTCATCTTGTCCTCTTCTGCTCCATTGAACCTTTACTATTGGTATGCTCTTGTTTCTCAGTTGTTGTGTAATCACAGGGATTGTGCTTCCCCCGACACGGACATGAATATCAAATATAATGGCATGGAAAACAGGAAAGTGATCGCCACCTAGGTAAGTTGCCTAATGATGTGAAAGGACAATGGCTAACTTAAACTAGGAAAAGGGAAGAGAACAGGAGAATGACCTGGTGTGCGGTCGGTCGTCATGGCCGCAGCGGTTCTCGTATGCGGTCAGTGAAAACCGACGTCTATGTCGCGTCACCCTAGGTCGTCGCGTTCTCTGAATGCGGGAGATTTGTTGTAGTGACCTTCTTCTCCTCAGCCGGCCGAGCCAGAGTACCAGAGCTTCTCGTAGACCTTGTTTGCTTGCCTGCCAATCAAAAGAAAACACAAAGACACATGTAAAGTGTAGTATCTATTCCAAAGGATGAAATGAGACGGGGATCATGGTGGGGACGCACCTGGGGTGGGTGGTTTAAACCCCTGTGGGTGTGGAAAAACGTGGGTGGATGATAGATGTGCTCTATTTAAAAAGAAACATAAAAATGCATGTAGAACTAGAGAAAAGGAGAGAAAAGATGATGAGCCCCATTAGGCGACTTCCTGGCGTGGATGCAGCTCCAATGATGTGCCAAGAGGTCCAGGAGATTGCTGAAGTCGCCCTCTTCACGTTCCTTGCTCCATTAATGGTGAAAGAGTGTGAGTTGTGAGGAGTGGAAAGTGAAGGGAAATGAGTGGAATGAGTGGCTGCGTGGCTAAGTCTTGTTCAGAGAGGAAATTTTGGCAGCCCTTCGGGGTGATTCTCTGCCTCCCCTCGTCCATAAGGAGGGGGCCTTGCTTATATAGAGCTTGGAGTGAGAATATTAGACATTATCTCCTCAAAAAAGTGTGGAAATTAAAATGGGGGATAAAGCTCTATCAAAATCGGATGTAGAGTCCTTAGGGGAGCTTGGGAGCTGGGAGAGTCCCTAGGGCCGAAAAAGTGCTCAAGGGGTCGGGGATAAACCCTTGGACCAAGTCAAAGTGCATGGGAGGATATAATAGGATGTGGTTATGGAGGCCAGAGATTTCGGTCCTTGTCGCGTCAGACGCGGGGTCGCGACTAGAGACGCGACGGTGCGGGGGGGTCGCGACAGCAGCGCCCACGTGCATGGATAATGCATGGGCTGTCGCGGCGGCCTAACCCGTCGCGACTAGAGTCGCGGCGCCATGATGCGTCGCGACAAGGAATCCGAATTATTCTGGATTATTCTTTTCAACCACATGCTAAAATAGGAGTCAAATCCTCTAAGGACTCTTTCAAATGATAGATTCGGGATTTCAAGGCATTTTTAGGATTAAGGGCTCAAATCAAGGCAATGAGGGCTCAAGGTGAGTGACCAATAGGGGCCCACTAAGATAGCAAGAAATGTGGTTCAACCCATTAGTTATAATCGGGTGTCTAGATGCCCCTCCTTGGCTTCTACTTTGCAGGGGAACGAAGCGGAAGTGGCGTGGAGATGTCATGAAGTGATGGCGGAACGGAGGTGTGACCGGAGCGGACCGAAAAGTGGAAGCCAAGGTTAAGAGACACCCGATATTAACTAACAAGCAATTGGAATCCTTGTGAAAGCCCCGAGTCGGTTGCTCGAGTAGAATGCAATGAAGAGCACAGTCTGGACGAGAAGAAGAAAGAAGAGGACGATAAACCTCTCGATTGAGAGGTACCCTAGCTGATGGCCTGCAGGTTTCGTTTTGGAAGGACACATGCGTGCCAGGCAGGTAACTCATGACTCTGTCCTGGGAGCGGTTCGCAACCAAAACGGATCAAAGGAAAGGATGAGTAATTGGGTAAGGAATCCAGACAGGGAAATTCTTGTCAAACTGACGGGAACAACTTGCTCGGAGGCAAACCTTCCGATTCAGAGTAGAATGGTTTTCTTGCACTGAAACATGAAGGATGATTGGGCACTCAACAAGAGCTCATCAATGGTCAGGAATGAGTCAAGAAAAGTTCAAAGTCCTACATGATGCATGCTGGGCTTAAGTAAAGAAATCATCAAAACAAATGCAAAGAAGCGAGAAAATAAAATATATCAAGGATAATATTGTTAAGCTGGATAAGAAAGGGTTAAGAGACTACCCACAACCGCAGTGCAGGCCTGAATCCATCATCCCCAATCTTAACTAGCTCAACGGCCTATCCAATGGTTAACAATGTGCACCTAGATTATCATAGTTTTGTAAAGGGGAACTCAAATCCCAGAGCACATTGAGAACTAGCTGGTCCTTGAAATGATATAATAGATAGGATATCATATAGTAATGCCGGGAGTAAGGGTATAAGGGTAGAGATACAATACCTGACTTACCTGTGACGACATTTCCTGACTTTTCGAATCATCCATGAGAAAATCAGCATAATAATCACAAGATGACAGATGAATTTAATGAACATAGTCAGGGAACACACATAAAAGTACAAGCAGGAGAAATAATCACTTGAGCATAAACGCGACGCACTAATCGACCGCGACCTTGTCGCGTCGCAGCGCCCTGTCGCGACATAGTCGCGTCGGATCGCGGCGTCGCGACTAGGACAGGTCCTAAACACGCAGAAAACGGGACTTAGACTTATCCTAAGACATCTAGACTAGCACTAGGACTCCTAAACCTTTCCTAGACTTATCCTACTCCTAGTTGCGGGATTAAAGTGGGTTTTCTAACTCCCTAAGGCCTATAAATAAAGGGTTTGGACTGCTAATCCCGCAGCTAAAATCCTGGCATCCTCTGCTTCCAAGTTCTTCATCCTTCTTCAGTTCTGCAGCCATGAAGAGGAAGCTTTCAGAGTTTGCAGAGGCCATCCCTCCCTACTCCGGCCCAAAGGCAGCTAGGGAGTCTACACCGACATCCAGACCTCCAGCACCTCTCGCTATTCCAAGACACATCTATTCCCGCCAGGATCTTCAAGTAAGTGGCTTCTCTCCCTGAGTTTGTGCACTTTCTGCATTACTCTGTTTTTTTTTCTGTTTTGCTCTGTTTTTTTTTTTCTCCTTCTCATCTCCTTATTCTCTTCTTCTATTTTATATCCTCCCTGGTCATAGGCGTTTTTTCTAAGCTACCATGGCTGCTGCCGATGCTGACATGCTGCCACTGCCTCAATCTCCCTCCTAAAGGAGTGTGGATTGTCTACGGTGCTAGTACTCGCCAAGAGTACAACAAAATCGTTCACACGTGGGATAACATCACTGCACTTGCCGAGCTGTGGCACACTCAAACACATTCTTTTGTTCTTTCCGACTTTGAAGCCACCGTACTTCTGGAAGAATTGGGAGGTTATGCTCGGTCTTCGGCTACCACCGAGGCGAGGAGATAAAATTATCGTACACCGTGGAGCAGATCACTCGTGGAGTATTCTGGCCAATCTGACCTCCATGAAGAACGACCTACGCTCCATGACCAGTGGCATGCACATCCACCTACTCCCCATCGCACAGTGGGTCGTCTCGCAATGCAAGCGGAAAATCGGGAGACACGGCGCCATTGCCAAGGCGGCGGCCATTGTACTTCGGCGGGGTCATACTCTTTCCATCTGAAGACGGGACCATCTCCTTCGCCAACCTGAGCATCATTGATTCTATCTCAGAAGGCCTGACCATGGCCAAGCAGTCTTTTGTTATCTATATGCCGGTCTGTCTTCTGCAGCACTTGGAGGGCCTTTTACGGATCGGTGATTGCCCTTGAACTATGGATGGGATGCACATCCAATTTCGGGCGGAGGAGGGCTTGACTGTGGAGTGCAAGACGATGCTGAACCATCCGTTGGCATACGTGGCGGACCAATCCACATGAGCACCCGGGCTTGGTGCAAGACGGCACAAATAAAGGGCATCCAAGCGTGGCGCGGGTATCTCCGAAGTCTGACCGTGGCGGACTTCGACGCACGCCCCCGGTTCATGCACGACAAGATGATCCATCTCTCTCAGCGCACCAGTCTTGCCTGAGGTTGCTGGGCAACGAGGCGCTTGTTTCTTACAAACCCGCACCGTTGCTACCTCTAGTGCGGTGCGGCCCAGACAGTGGTTCCAATCCTCTCACACTTCCCGCCTATCCAAGAGAGGAAGGGGGTGACGCGCAGGACGAACTGTGACATGCGCATCCGCCATCGTCCATTGGGAGGGATGTGCTATGAGATGATCCTAGCAGAGGTGGAGGAAGAGGATGAAACGGTCAAAGAGTACATTGAAGCTTGAAGACGCTCCAACCTGCAGGAGGAGATGCTCGATTTATTTGATTTGATTTGTGGGCCAGATGGTGATTAGGAAGGTACTTAAGAGCATTGTTAGGTTGTTTTAGGATGGATTAGGGAGTGTAAAGATTTTGAATATGAATGAATAAGAATGGATTTTCTGCGCAATGCAAGTGCTCTGTTGAGACGCGACGATCAGGAGTGTCGCCTTTATGTCGCGGCCTAGTGGGGCGTCGCGACTATGTCGCGACGTCCCTTCTTGACGCGACATGAACGCGACGGTGCGCTGCGTCGCGTCACGAAGATCGATCGATTCAAAAGCAAACGGCCCCCCCTTTCCTTCTTCTTTCCGGTTTCAAAAACCTTGAACCTCGAACCTTCAAACCTTTGACTCCTTCCCAAGCTCCCCTGCATCCAGACCTCCTTGCTAGCCGAAACACCATCTAAGCGACCTACATTGCGATGGACGGCGGAAAGAGAGGTGGCGAGGGCTCATCGCGGGGGAAACGCCACGCGGAGCGACGATACTCGCGACGACGGGTGGAGAGGCCCCTCTGTCGAGGAGGAGGTGCCCGAGGCCGTCACGGGAGTGGAAGAGGAGGAAATGACTCCCGATCATGAACGTGGAAGAGGAGAGGAAGAAACGGGCCAAAGCGATGAAGTCGGTAAGTATCCTCGACCCTAAACCTTGAATGATAGTCGTAGTAGAGAGATCCACGGAGCCCCTGGAGGGCGTATGTAGGCGAAGAGGCCCATGAAAACAAGGATCAACAAAGAAGGCTCCGGTCGGTTTGAATCTGAAAACACGTCAGCTCGACCCCGTCGCGACATGGTGTCGCGACGGGGCGGGGGCGTCGCGACAGTGTCGCGGCGTCTAGAGGCAAGTCGCGACCTTATCGCGACCATGAAGGCGACGCGATAAGGTCGCGGCGGCCCGCACCGTCGCGACAGGGTCGCGGCTATAGGAGCTGTCGCGACTCTGACCGAACACACAAATAAAACTGAATTTGAACTTGAATGAATTTTTGCAGGGTGAAATGAGGGCTCGAGTGTCATGGACACTGGTGCTAGCTGCCTTCCTGGCCCTTCCCCCCTTTCAGCGAGAGAGAGTAGATGAGATGGGGTTTGGGCAGGTTTTTAGGATTGAGAGGATGAGGGTGGACCCGGCCCTCACCCAGGCCCTGCGTAGCAGGTGGGACACGGGAGGCGAGTGCCTTTGCGTTCCCTTGGGGGCATATGATCCCCAGCCTAGAGGATGTGAGCCGGATCACAGGGCTCAGAGTGTACGGGCGGGCAGTGAGCTGGTTATACCTACCCTTGCTACCATGACCTAGCCGAGCGGCTCTTAGACCTTCCCGTGGAGCGTAGGTCTTCCCTAGTGCCTAGAGTAGCCTTGCAGGAGAGTCTAGGTCTATTTGAGGCAGGGAAGAACGCAGGGGAGACTGAGGATGAGTATCTGGAGCGGTTGGCTAGAGTCAGTAGGAGGGAATTAGCGAGTGAGCCTGGGCCGCAGGAGGACTTGGACTTGCGCCGCTTCCTCGTCTCTTTCTTGGTAGACTTTTGTTTGCCACGAGGGGCGACGCAGTCCACTGCCGCTCCTGCCCTTGCTGGCGGACTTAGGTGAGGTAGGGGGGTATGCTTGGGGGGCAGCCTTCTTAGCGCACCAGTTTGACGGCTTGAGCGCCTCCGAGCGGCAGACGTCCACGAGTGGTTTCTACCCTTCCTTCAGGTACACTTTCTCTCCTAACTCTCTAGATTCAAACTTCAACTTTGCTTGAACTGCCAACTAATTTGCTTTTATTTTGAGGTTTGGGCCTATCTACACCTCCCAGCTTTGAGGAGAGGGGAGCTCACACGGCCGGGCCTCGTGCCCATTGCACGCCGTTGGGACTCTCGCCGAGACACTCGCCACCTGGCCGACCAGTTGGAGCACCTCGGGAGGCATTGCAATTGACAGTACCCTTATCTGGATGTAAGTATCCTAATTCCCCTTCTTTGGAATTATTTGCTTGAAGTGACTGATTACTTCTCTTTTTTGCAGGTGGTTTGGCAGCCATACCTGGGGGAGGGTGATGAGGGACAGCCTTGGTTGGTGCAGGCCTGCCCCTACTTCGGTAGGTTGGTGGGTTGCATGCACTTAACCTCGTGCTACCTCTGAACCTATTCCTGACCCAGCACTCCTTGGGCCTCAGGCAGAGTGTCGTGGAGTTCCCGTCCGGGACCGGTTCCGCCGGCGGGTCGGAGCTTCCGGGGGCTTCACGATACGACAGACTGGAAGGGAGCGGGCTCGCGGAGTAGGGGAAAACTGGGAGCGGAAAGGCAAGGGGGTCAGATCGGACGCGACCACCGATGATGCCTACCTCCAGGCGTACGCCTTGAAGTACGGAGGAAGGTGTACAAGAGCGCCCGACACCAGGTAGAACCTTCTAACCCACAACTCAAGAATTGGGATTTAATGATTAAAACTGAAAGATTTACAATTCCTTGCAGGTGGACGTGACTGGTGAGATCGCATCGCTCCGAGCCTTGCTCCAGTCGGCGGTGCAGGATCGGGAGGCAGCCCAGAGGCAGGTGACGAGCTGGTAAGTACTGTGTTCACCTTTCAGCCCCTTTAATTTAAGCAAGATTTTGAAATTGACCTGCCTTTTACGTGCAGCGGAGTGTGAGCTGGAGAGAGTGAGGGGTGCCGGAGCAGGCGGCGGTGCTCCTCTTCTCGGAGCGCAGGGGGGTCTCCCTCCACTCATGAGGAGGCTCGTGGCAGGAGCAGGAGCTGTGCTGAGAGCGAGGAGGAGGCTCAAAGGCATTGGGAGGGAGCGGGGTAAGTTCATTTAAACACTTGAGTCGTTCATTTTCAAATGATGCTGATGGATCACTTGTGTGCAGAGGAGAGAGACTTGGAGCTGACCCATGAGCACGTCATGACGCTGCAGCAGAGCGAGAGAGACCAGCAGCGCGTCCGGGCGGAGGCAGCCGAGGCATGAGTGGCGGAGATGACCCAGGAGCTGGCGACGCTGTGGGTACAGAGGCCACCCGGAGATCAGGAGGAGGTCACCCGACTACGTGCAGAGTTGCTAGCGGAGCAACGCTGGCGCGGAGCCTCCGCAGATCGTGACGGACATCGCACGTTCACGCAGCCGGAGCCCGGCGGCGTGAGCGTCAGCAGGGCGACGTGGTGCCTCCGTCGGGCAGTACCTAGAGGGTTCCTCTAGTAGGCGGAGGAACGAGGAGGAGGAGAGGCGCCGGCAGGGCGAGGGTAGTGCTCATGAGGGTAGAGGGGGTGGCGGGGGTGGCGAGATGTTGCCACCTCCAGATAGGAGAGAGGGATCCGGGTGAGAGTGGTGGCGGTCAGTGAGGAGTCTGTGAGCCACCTCCCCTTTATCGATGTACATCTCGTTCATACCTTAGTGCAGTTTTATTTTTATGCCAATGTTTATGATGGATGAATGGTTTGTGATTGACACGAGTGAGAGGCGAGATTCAAAAAAAGCAGAGAGAGAGAGAGAGATCTGAGTGCGACGTCATACTTCTGCTTTCTTTAAAATTCCTGTTCCTGCACACACTTAGAAGAACAAGTTAGATCTCTTAGGTTCGGCCCCTTGCACAGAACATGATAAAAGCTAACTCCGCAATTGTCAAGGGCCGAGCCTTATTAAATAGGCGAAAAGACTATGAAAATAATGCATGCTAAAGAAAAGGAATATGTACACGCTCTAAAAAAACTATATTATTTTTGTGATTTTGAGGATCTTTTGATTTTTTTGGATTTTTAGAATTTTTTTATTTTTCTTGGTTTTGGGGATCTTCTATTTTTTTTGGATTTTGTGGATCTTTCGATTTTTTTTGGATTTTGGAGATCTTTCGATTTTTTTTGGATTTTGGGGATCTTTTGATAACAACCACTCTTAACGTTGAGTGATCAACCGTGGGCCTTACTCTACCTCACTTTGGCGAGTAAGATTTATGTGCAACGCATATTCATATTAGGTTTGCCAGTTTTTCTTGTCCCTGTGACAACAATGTTCCAACACAGACCAAGCGAATGGATCTTTGGTCATTTTAGGAAGGATAGGAAGAATGTAATGAGAAAGACTTAATCTTGGGGTCGGGGTTGCTGACTTGTAGGACTTGCAACGAATAAGGTACATGTGCTATTCATCTGTTGTCCAAGGATTTTAGGGCCACAATATTTTCTCTTTTTGTCTGGGGCATGCGTGCGACCCGGGCTCAAGGGCGTCCGCGGGGGGAACTGTACTGCCACTCTTTAACATGCCCCTTCACTTTGTCATTTGTCGCTTTATTTTTTTTTTTCGCTATTATGCTTTTCTTAGAACTGCCCGTCCCTTTTTGAGACTTAAACACATGGTTTATACCGTTGCAGGTTTACGGGTTAGCTTTCCCTTTGCCCCTAGACCTTGTCGAATAGGGGGAGA
Source organism: Colocasia esculenta (assembly GCA_014218235.1). Lineage (NCBI taxonomy): Eukaryota > Viridiplantae > Streptophyta > Magnoliopsida > Alismatales > Araceae > Colocasia > Colocasia esculenta. The sequence continues at coordinate 20,608,119 of CM024753.1, read as the reverse complement.
ATTGACCTCTTGTTTCTGAGCAAGGGCTAAGTGAGAGCACTGTATATGGAGGAACAACGACCTTAGGTTTACCATGTTGAGTACGTGATTGCACATAAATATTATTTCGTCAATATGAGAAGGAGCGAGACACTTGGCAAACGGCTACCTATTAATCGGTGTGTGTTATCCAAAGACTTCGATCAGGGTAGAATCTTTTTAAGATATAACCCATTCCATGGATGAGAGAGTTCATCACCATCGCGTTAACTAACCTATACGCGGTTTCCCGGGTAACACTTCTTTGATGACGTACGGCCCTTCCCAGTTTGCAGACAATTTTGACCTTGGACCTCCAGGTTTTATGAAAACTCGCTTCAAAACCATGTCTCCTTCTTAAATTTACGCTCAATCACTTTCTTTTGAAAAGGCCTTGAGAGTCTATTTTGATACGAAAGCACGTGATCGGCTACAGCTAGACGCCTCGTCTAAGAGTTCTAGTTGCGTAAGTAACGCCTCCCGATGTCATCGGGATTAAGTTCTTATCCAACTGAATTCTTAGCGAAGGTATGAGGATTTCGTTTGTGGACATACCGCTTCCATCCATATGTGAGTGAGAAGGGGTTTGCCCCGTAGGTGTGCGGATGGAGGTGCGGTAAGCCCACAGAGCCTCAATTAGCTTTTCTGGCCAATCAGCGAATTTATTAGACTCACAAGTTTTCTTTAAGATTTTCAAAAGCGTCTTGTTCGTGGCTTCGGCCTGGCCGTTGCCATGCGGGATAATAAGGAGACGAATGATGCAAAGAAATATTGAACTTCTTACAGAGGCCTTGAAGGTCTTGTGATATGACTGGGGTCCATTGTCGGTGACGATGCTGCCAGGTACTCCAAACCGCGCAATGATGTTCTTCATGATGAATTGGACACACGGTCGAACCTTTGATTTCTGCAAACGCTTCTGCTTCGGCCCATTTGGTGAAATACTCAGTAGCAGTGAGGATGAAGGATTTTTGTTTTATCGGAGCATTAGGATCACCGAGAGGCCCAATGATATCAAAGGCCCACATGGAGAAGGCCAAGGAGAAGATAGTGGATGTAAAGAGGAAGACGGAGCATGAATTTTATCGGCATGGATTTGCATCTGACACACCTACGGACGTAGGCGGCACAGTCTTCTTCTAAGGTTGGCCAGTAGTAGCCCTGCCTAAGGATCTTTTTGGCTAACATCTGACCATTCACATGCCCTCCGCATTCGCCGGAGTGAGATCCTTCTACTATCTTCCAAGCCTCTTCATCGGTCACACATCTGAGAGCATTCCATTTAGAGCGCGTCTGTAGAGAACTTCACCCGAGGGTGTACTTTAAGGCTGCTCTACGGATAGCTCGCCTATCTTCTTCTTCGGCTTCTTCTTCGGAAGGTACCGTCTTTGCAAAACTGCTCAATCTCACACATACCGTAGACTGCCCTTTCTTTGCCGATTCATCATGTTGGGCAAGGACAGCTCCTAGGGAGTCCTCAACAGTTGACAGATATAGGATTAGGGGTTTCCCAGGGACAGGTGCCTGAAGCACGGGTGGATTCATAAGGTAACTTTTGAGCTCATCGAAGGCCTCTTGGCATTTATCATTCCATTCAAAACTGACTCCTCCTCTCAACAGTTCATAGAAAGGACGACATCTTTGAGAGTGCTGAGATATGAATCTCCTTATGACTGCAGCCGACCAATCAACCTCGAAGCTCAGATATGTTCTTAGGAGGAGGCATCTCATTGATTGCCTTGGCCTTGTGCGGATCTATTTGAATCCCCCGCTTACTAACTATGAAGCCTAATATTTTCCCGAGGAACTCCAAACACGCACTTCTTCGGATTCATCTTCAATTGATACTCTTGTGCGCGACGGAAAACTTTGGCTAGTACGGAGGAATGCTCTCTTTGGGTTCTCGACTTCACCACGATATCGTCCTCGTAAACCTCAACATCAATATGTATTGTCGTGGAAGATAGCTAACATTGCTCTTTGATAAGTGGCGACGGCATTCTTTAGTCCAAACGGCATGACCACATAGCAGTATGTTCCCCATGGGGTGGTGAAGGAGGTCTTCCCTGATCCTCCGGGGCTAGACGATTTGATTATAGCCGGAGTAGCCATCCATGAACGATAGAGTTTCGAACCCTGCTGTATTATCGATCAAAACATCCAAATGAGGTAGCGGAAATCGTCCTTAGGACATGCCTTATTCAAATCCCGGAAATCTATGCAGATGCGCACTCTTCCGTCTTTCTTCATCACCGGGACGATGTTGGCCACCCACAAAGGATAGAGGACTACACGGATAATTTGGCGTTGTGTAGCTTATCAATCTCCTCTTTCATCTTTAAAGCGATGTGGGGGAGGAACCTCCTTAACTTTTGTTTAACGCAACTGCCCCTGGCTTCAAAATTACCTATGCTCCACCAAATCGGGTCAATGCCAGGCATGTCATCATAGGACCAGGCGAAAGAATCCTTGAACTCCCTTAAAACCTCTATGAGCACTTCTTCTTCTTCGGGAGGGAGACCAGATGCTATGGTCAAGAGCCTGGGGTCTCCTTGCGTTCCTACATTCACCTCCTTAGTAGGTTCGTCGACTGCTGAGGTAGGTTCGTCGAATCTCCTCATACCACTAGCATACGCCTCAGCAGCATCCTCTATCTCAACACCATTTTCATCTAATGGGTCTTCTTCGGCTACGATTTTATATATCCCAAGCCGTCGTCTAGCCCTTCCTGTATCGGCATCTCCTCTAAGTTCAGAACTACCGCTTCTTTGACGAACTCTTCGACAGCTAGAAGAGCGCCACATCTATGGACTAAGTCTAAGAGGTATCTACGGGGCATGCCACTAGCCTTCTTCTTCCTAGACGGGGATGGGGACTCACTAGAGACTACCCTTGAATTTGAGTTAGATTCGGTATTTACAGGAGGCTTTTGAGAACCGTCTAGAGTTTTATTGGAAGGGAAACAGACAGGTGCGGCAGGGCCGCGAGGATCCTCCGATGGAGCTGGAGGAGGGAGCAGGCCACCCGAGCTCAGGGTGCCGGCAACAGCATCGGGGTGTAGGAGAGAAGGCCCCTCACCCGGATTGCCTGGAATGGTCATGGCTGACCACCAGGCGAGCGAAAAGGACGACGATGGCTATCGGGGGGCAAATGTGACGGGGATCGCCGTCGAGAGTGGGAGCACGAGGGAAGTGACGGGGATCGCCGTCAAAATCAGGAGCGCGAGGGAGGTGACGGGGATCGCCGTCGAAAGCAGGAGCAGGAGGGGGTGACGGGGATCGCCGTTGGAAGCAGGAGCAGGAGGAGGGGACGGGGATCGCCGTCGGAAGCAGGAGCAGGAGGAGGTGACGGGGATCGCCGTCGGAGACAGGAGCACACATTTTTTTTGTTATTTTGATTTTCTCATCATCATTTTTTTTTTGATTTTTTTGAAGAATCACATTAGACTAAATGGTTTGGGAAAAAAGACAGAACCGAACCATTAAGAGAATGATGAAGCGGGGTGAAGGACGAGTGAATGCCTTAATGGCGTCGGGTGAGATTTGAACGATGAAGGGAGAGGCAGGGAATGAAGCTAACATTAAACTCAAGCACGGATGAAATAAAATGAGTAGGAGGCCGGGAGAGCCCTGGCCAGAACTCCCGTATACATAGGGGCAAAACTGACTGATTGATTTCCTCACCAAATCAGGCAACTGTCGCCTGGTGGTGTGTTGTTGATACTGATAATGCTGCTACTTGTTTTCGTCTTCTCCACTGAATAATCCATTGACCGCAGAAACAGGGTCTTCTGATTCCAGCTCTTCTTCCTCAGCTTCTGACCTTCGAACAACAGACTGACTGATGAGACAATATCATCTTGATCTGGACCTTCAGTGCCTTTCTCACCCTCTTCTTCTTGTTGGGTCATTGCTCCTCTAAAGTTTGATAGTCCGATCTTGATGTCTCCATGATGGTGTTATATCCGGGCTGAATGGCCCTCTGAAAAATGCTCGTATAAGGACCAAGTGAGCGATCCCTGGTCTGAATGCGGAGGAGATGAAGAGCCCATTCTGAATACCCAAGGCCACGCTTCGTGAATTTCTTAGTGGTGGCGACAGTCTTGGTTTGCCCCTGGAGGTGGGCACCCAGGCCTTTTCCTGACTGATAACCTAGTTTGAACATGATGTCCCACCCCTTCGCATTCTTGCTCACATCCTTCCTGACTGCCATCATAGGAGGAGACCGAATTGGGCGATTTGAAGAAAGTATAGCCCAAGTGTAGTTAACATCAAGTACTGAGATTATGGGCTTATTGGACGGCCATACTGATGGCAGCACTCTCTCAACGGCTTCGACTGTATGCGTTGTGGTCACACTCTTGACCTTGACTATCTTTCCTTGAAAGGGAACTTCAGGCACTGATGCGCTGTGGGGGTACCGCCCCTAATGATTCAATCCACGGGCGCCCTAGAATGGCTTTGTAGGTGTGATCAATGTTCAGCACATAGAACTCCACAGACATGACGAAGGGCCTAATTCAGCTTGCAAAGTGATGACCCCGTGACAGGCACGTCGTGAATTGTCATATGCAGCATAGTGGTAGGCGTGGGCTGCAATTGACGTTCCGATATGTTGCAAGCTCTAAGAGTGCTTAGTGGACATACATTAATGGACGCTCCTGTGTCCACCAAAGCCGCATCGACCGCCACTTTATTTATGGTGAGTGTCACACACAGGGGCATTTTCCTGGCCTCGGGGGCAGCCAACTCGCCATCAGAAAAGGTAATGGTGGGTCCTCTGTTTACTATTGAGAGCACTGAGGGCAGGTTGTCTGGATTCATGTCCTCGCTGACCATGACTCTTTGCAAGAAAGTTCTGAGAGCGTCTTGATGAGTCTGTGACCTCTTAATGAGCTCCAATATGGAGGTCTTGGGGGGGAGTCTGATCGAGGTGCTTTAAGATGTCATATTGGGTTCCCGGTGTCGGATCAATCTCTTCTGTATCTTGTTGCTGCTGATTGTTGGTTGTTGACCTGGCACAGGCATGGATGCGTTAGGATACATCCGATGAACATTCGCTCGCTCCCGAGGGCAAGGTTATGGTGGAGTGGAGAGGCTGTGGTGTCGAGGATAGCGGGGTTGGCTAGTAGAGGTGCTGGCATAGGGGAGAAGGGGGTGTTTGTTTGGTGGAGGGATGATGGTGAGGTGACGGGGAAATAGGATGGTGAGGTGATGGTGGCAACATGGGTGTGTAAGGGAAGGAGGCGTGGTGGATGCAGGTGCGGGAATAGTGCGTGTGACGTGAGAAATGGCCAGGAGTTGGCCTACCTCATGATCGTCATCGAAGACCCACTGGGCTTCTGGTGGTGCATAGTGGACAACGGGGTTAACATGCGCCGGCGGAGGAGGCGGCGGAATTGGTTGAGGGTTCGGAGCGGGTTGATGTTGTGGCATGGGATTACGGACTATGCCTAGATCATTCGCCGGCTGCTGCGGCTGCTGCTGTTGCTGCTGTTGCTGGTGTTGCTGGTATTGTTGCTGGAAGGGCTGGTATTGCTGTTGCTGTTGTGTGTTGTTTGCTGGCGCTGCTGTCGCCTCTGTTGCTGCTGCTGTTGCCTCTGGCCTTGCTGGTCCCTCAGAGTTTGGATCAACCTTTTCATTTCTTCCCAATCAATCTGATTCTGCTCATGGAGATCGTATATCATGTCCCGGAATTGGAAGCAATCGGACACATTGTGGCCCGAATGACGATGATAGACACAATACTTGTTTGATTCGGCCGCCATATTCCAATTCGCCTTCTCAGGAGGGAGTCTTAAAGCGTTTAGGGACATGAGGGCTGCAAAGACATCAGCTAGAGATTCAGGCAATGGAGGGTATTGGGTTCTCTTGGGCCCATTGGGTTTCCTGGGTGCATAGCCATTTTGTGGTGGAGGGACTTGGGAGTATTGGCGCTGGTCTTGAGGAGGATTTTGTCCTTGGGGAGGTGGCTGCCTATTGTTGTTGTTGTTCCAGGCTGTTGGGCTTGTTGGGTATAGGGGACCTGCCTACTGGGCCTTGAGGGTTGCTAACGGCACCTACTTGTTCATTGGTCTGGATCCCCTCGGTGACTGGGCCTTGCGGCTTCTTGGCATAACGGGCCTTGGGGGTCTCAAACATGGAATGTATGGGCGAGTCCTTAAGTTGGGTTTGGATGAAACGGGCTCGACTATACAATTGGTGCATGGTAGAGATGTTGTTCATGGCCAAAATGGCTCGGTAGGTGGGTGGGCATTAGAGATCAACAGCTTTATTTTCTCCTCCTCAGGCATTGGACACCGGACCTTGGCGGCCAATGAGCGCCACCGGTCGGCATAGGTGGAGAAATCTTCTTCTGGCTTCATCTTCTCAGCCACTAATCCACAAAAGAGTATTCGGGTCCCACCCGATCCTGAAACTGCTGCAGAAACCTTTCTTGGAAGATTTGGAAGTCCTCGGCTTCCTCGGGAGGCAAAGAATAGAACCATTCCAAGGCCGGACCATCTAATGATTTTCTGAACAGATATGCCATGAGATGGCGGTCATACTTGTGCGGCGCCGATTCATAGACGAAGTCCTTCAGGTGAACATAGGGGTCCCCTACCCCAGAGTATCGACGATATACAGGGAGTTCGGACTGGGGAGGCACCCAGAGGTATTGGAAGGACAGAGGGCAATGTCAGCTACCTTCCGAGGATCAATTTGCCTCCGGAGGTCATGAAGCTCCTTCTTCATACTTGTCTACTCTGCCAAGAAATCGGAAGGAGAATGGATCTGATGCGTAGGACAAGGGAGCGTGGCTACTCAAAGGAGTGAGACCTCTCGCGAGGGAGCGGAGCTGGTTCGGCCGTATAATATGTAGTGGGAGGAGACCGGGCCGAACCTCTCATGGGGGGAGGTAGCTTGGTTCTAAAAAATGAATGGCCCGAGGGCGGAGAGGCGTAGGGTCTGCCCAGACGAAGAAAGGTAGGGGGCTGAAGCGACGCGGATGGAGGACTCCGCCGGTCGGGCTGGGTTTTGACCCCGGGGAGATAAAGGTTGCTTCCCCTAGCAGCAGCTATGAACTCTCGGACTTGGTCCGGAGTGAGGTGAGGAAGGAGCTGGCTGAATTGGGAGTGAGGGTCATCATCCCCGGAGGAGAAGGAGGACGGGATTGGATCCCAGTAATGGAGGGAGGCTGGATATGCCCCGGAGAGTGGCCATGGAAGGTTGGGCCACTTCCTTGAGCAAACCAAGGGGTAGGGCATCGTCGGCAAGGACGCGAAATTGGTCCATGTCGAAGAGGGGATTATGATACAGCACGAGGATTAGAGGCGATTGACTCGATCTCCCTAGACAATGACGCATACACCCTCCAACCAATTTGGGGGGCACACCTAAACTTCTAGCACAACAAGAAAGACAGAGAGGAGAAGGGATCAAAGCACTCAAGTTATCATGCTTACAACGCAAATTTCTTAAGATTCGAACTTGACCTTTTAAGTGAATTGATTAAGGAGATGTCACTCGGTCATGCGGTCCCTGGACTCAAGTGCTCCGATATGACTAAGGATGGTACACACTCACGCGGGGGTGGTTCAAACTAAGGATACAATGGGTACAACCAGCCCGGCGAACCGCAACGTGCGTACGGCCACGGGGACTTACGGAGGTCCTCGGAAGGCGGGCCCGAGTCAGCCTACGAGTGCTCATAGGTGAGAGGGCTCACTCAACCAAGGGGAATCTAACCAAATGGGATGAACAGCGTATGCACGGGACTAAATGTATGCAAGCATGGAGATGAGGAGCAAACAGGTGACAATAGAAGTCCTCGGGCAGAGTCGCGACTGCCAGATACGTCGCGACCCTATCGCGACAGGGCGGGCTGCCGCGATAAGGACAGAGGCCCGAAAACGCACTGAGCCACCAACCCAATTCAAACAGACTATCCTACCAAACTGAGGAACATCAAGAGAAACTATAATGATACAACATGAATCAGGGAGCAGACAGAAACTGATACTTGGATGAAAGCAATAACACACAAAGCAAACCTGTTAACGCTTCGCCTGTCCCAACCGCGACCTTGTCACGTCCGTTTCAACCGACCGCGACAGGAACTGAAACTTACAGATGAAACTAAACGGAAAATCCGAACCCTAACAGGATACTATCGAACAGAAACGCGAGCAAACAGATCTAGGCACTATAAGAGACGCATGGTCTCATGGTATTGAACAAAGAGGACATAGGGAATAGGAAGCACCAACCTGATGACGCATCCCCCGCCTGCGACGCGACCCTGTCGCGACACCGCGATCGGTCGCGACAAGGACCGAACGCGAAAAAAAGCAGGGAATGAAGAACAAAACCCTAACAAGACACTATAACGGTACACCAACAAGGAAATATGGCAAGCAATCATCAAAATCTACGAGGGTGGCAATGAAGGTCCCACCGTGATCGCTAACAGGTGTAATCACAGGGATTGTGCTTCCCCTCGACACGACATGAATATCAATATAATGGCATGGAAAACAGGAAAGTGATCGCCACCTAGGTAAGTTGCCTAATGATGTGAAAGGACAATGGCTAACTTAAACTAGGAAAAAGGAAGAGAACAGGAAATGACCTGGTGTCGCGGTCGTCATGGCCGCCGCGTTTCTCGTATCGCGTCAGTGAAAACCGACGCGTCTATGTCGCGTCACCCTAGGTCGTCGCGTTCTCTGAATGCGGGAGATTTGTTGTAGTGATCTCCAGCCGGCCAGAGTACCAGAGCTTCTCGTAGACCTTGTTTGCTTGCCTGCCAATCAAAAGAAAACACAAAGAAAAGACCATATTAGAACATGTAAAGTGTAGTATCTATTCCAAAGGATGAAATGAGATAGAGGATCATGGTGGGGACGCACCTGGGGTGGTTTTAAACCCCTGTGGTTGTGGAAAAATGTGGGTGGATGATAGATGTGCTCTATTTAAAAAGAACATAAAAACATTGCATGTAGAACTAGAGAAAGGGAGAGAAGAGATGATGAGCCCCATTAGGGCGACTTCCTGGTGTGGATGCAGCTCCAATGATGCGCCAAGAGGTCCAGGAGATTGCTGAAGTCGCCCTAATGGTGGGACAAGTGTCCACCTAGGGTGGCTCAATCCCTAATGATGGTCCAGGAGGTGGGGGGCGCCCCATGAAGGCCCTAGATGGTGGACAAGTGTCCACCTAGGGTGGCTCAATCCTGGCCATCCATTCCATCGATGGACCAGATGGGGCATGTGTCCCTTAAAGATAAACATTACTTGCATGTGGACAAGTGTCCCTTTCTAGAGATTTCTAGGAAATTCTTGGTTTTTCTAGGATTTTCTAGGATTTTTATATTTTATTTCACTTAACCCCCTAACTTTTCTATCTTTAGCATTTTTACATTTGATTTCTAGAAATTGGAGATATGCCCCTCCCAAATCTCCGATCAGCCATTCAGGCTCCGAATGAGCTCCGATCGGGAATCTGACTTTGTCTCTGGGGGTCGGTAGATATTACACTGGGGTCCCTAGAAAAATTAATATTCGCATGAAAACCTCATATTTTTATAATTGTAGATATGCCCCTGTCATTTACATTTATACTTTTTCTTTTTATTTTATTCTGGCTCAGTGTGAACAGGGATATATCCATATCCTTATCCTTTTCCTTTACCATATGCTTACCTTTAGTAGTAACTTTTATTCTTACAATTTACCTTTAGTAGTATCCTTTAGTAATATCCTTACTATTTATCGTTAGTATTATCCTATACCAATAGTAATATCCTTTAGCACATTTTCAGTCAGACCTTCAATAGTTTCGGATTTGCTTAATCTATCCATCTGCTTACAAACTGCATTACGTTTTCTCGACTGATTCTTACTTATTTATCATTTTATACCTTGGGGTATTACAGGAAATCTCCGAATGCAACCATTTACCGACCGGGTCGAAGTGCAGATTCTGAATTGGGGCCTCGCGGGCGGTTCCGACCCCTGGGAGAATAAAGATCCGCGTCCGACCGGAGGGTACGGCAGTCGGTGTACTAGTACACACGCTCCGGGGGGGATTTTGGCCTCGAAACAAAATTCCGCGAAACCAGCGCCTTGTCGACCGTCTCGGAGTGCCGATTCCGAATTGTGGTCACATAAGCGATTCCGATGCCCGTGCGGAAAGTTATGCCCAATTCTTTCGCTGAAGGGGTGGAATAAACTCGAGGGGGTGACTATATCGGCGATGTTCGGGCACCCATATCCACGACCTGGGGAGGAGATCTCGCGTCGAGTTGAACATGACTTCCGATCGCTGTGACTGGGCGGCTCCGCCTGTGGGCTCCGCTAGCGATTCGCGTAATCGAGGGAGTCGCTACTGCCAAAAAACCTTGGAATAGGGGACATCATCGGCTAGAATCGCAATTTCGGAGTGCAAAACGAAGGATTTTCGACCCCGAAACGACGTCTTATGGCCTAAGGCTTTAAGTAAGCGTCGAGCGCCTCTGAGTGCCGATTCCGAATTGGGGTCTTATAAGCGATTCCGATAACCGAGCGAAAAGTTATGCCTGTTTGAGCGAAGCGGTGTCCGTATGCGATCGCATCGGCAGCCTGCGACCGCGCTCCCGGAGAGGAATTTGGGCGCCGGACCAGAAATCTCCGAACGCGACCATTTACCGACCGGTCGAAGTGACGATTCTGAATTGGGGCCTCGCGCGCGGTTCCGACCCCCGGGCGAATAAATATCCGCGTCCGACCGGAGGGTACGGCAGTCAGTGTACTAGTACACACGCTCCGGAGGAAATTTTTTCCCCGAAACATAATTCTGAGAAACCAGCGCCTTGTCGACCGTCTCGGAGTGCCGATTCCGAATTGTGGTCACATAAGCGATTCCGATGCCGTGCGAAAAGTTATGCCCAAATCTTTCGCTGAAGGGGTGGGAATAAACCGGAGGGGGTGACTATATCAGCAATGTTCGGGCACCCATATCCACGACCTGGGGAGGAGATCTCGCGTCGAGTTGAACACGACTTGCGATCGTTGTGACTGGGCGGCTCCGCGTGTGGGCTCCGCCAGCGATTCGCGTAATCGAGGGAATCGCTACTGCCAAAAACCTTGGAATAGGGGATCAGCGGCTAGAATCGCAATTTCGGAGTGCAAAACGAAGGATGTTCGACCCCGAAACGACGTCTTATGGACTATGGCAATAAGGAGGCGTCGAGCGCCTCTGAGTGCCGATTCCTAATTGGGGTCTTATAAGCGATTCCGATAACCGAGCGAAAAGTTATGCCTGTTTGAGCGAAGCGGGTCCGTATGCGATAGCATCGGCAGCCTGCGACCGCGCTCCCGGAGAGGAATTTGGGCGCCGGACCGGAAATCTCCTAATGCGACCATTTACCGAACGGGTCATAGTGCCGATTCTGAATTGGGGCCTCGCGGGCGGTTCCGACCCCCAGGCGAATAAATATCCGCATCCGACCGGAGGGTACGACAGTCGGTGTACTAGTACACATGCTCCGGGGGGAATTTTGGCTCCAGAACAGAATTCCGCGATACCAGTGCCTTGTCGACCGTCTCGGAGTGCCGATTCCGAATTGTGGTCACATAAGCGATTCCGATGCCCGTGCGGATTGTTATGCCCAATTATTTCGCTGAAGGTGTGGGAATAACATGAGGGGGTGACTATATCGGAGATGTTCGGGCACCATCTCCACGACCAGGGAGGAGATCTCGCGTCGAGTTGAACACGACTTCCGATCGCTGTGACTGGGCGGCTCCGCGTGCGGGCTCCGCCAGCGATTCACGTAATCGAGGGAGTCGCTACTGCCAAAAGACCTTGGAATAGGGGAGATCGTCGGCTAGAATCACAATTTCGGAGTGCGAAACGAATGATTTTCGATCCCGAACTCTGAGTGCCGATTCCGAATTGTGGTCTTATAAGCGATTCCGATAACCGAGCGAAAAGTTATGCCTGTTTGAGCGAAGCGGTGTCTGTATGCGATCGCATCGGCAGCCTGCGACCGCGCTCCCGGAGAGGAATTTGGGCGCCGGACCGGAAATTTCAGAATGCGACCATTTACCGACCGGGTCGAAGTGCCCATTCTTAATTGGGGCCTCGCGGGCGGTTCCGACTGCCAGGTGAATAAATATCCGCGTCCGACCGGAGGGTACGGCGGTCGGTGTACAAGTACACAAGCTCCGGGGGGAATTTTGGCCCCGAACGGAATTCCGCGAAACCAGCGCCTTGTCGACCGTCTCGGAGTGCCAATTCCGAATTGTGTCACATAAGCGATTCCGATGCCCGTGCGGAAAGTTATGCCCAATTATTTCGCTGAAGGTGTGGGAATAAACCGAGGGGGTGACTATATCGGAGATGTTCGGGCACCCATCTCCACGACCAGGGGAGCAGATCTCGCGTCGAGTTGAACACGACTTCCGATCGCTGTGACTGGGCGGCTCCGCGTGCGGGCTCCGCCAGCGATTCACGTATCGAGGGAGTCGCTACTGCCAAAAGACCTTGGAATAGGGGAGATCGTCGCTAGAATCGCAATTTTAGAGTGCGAAACGAATGATTTTCGATCCCGACTCTGAGTGTCGATTCCGAATTGTGGTCTTATAAGCGATTCCGATAACCGAACGAAAAGTTATGCATGCTTGAGCGAAGCGGTGTCCGTATGCGATCGCATCGGCAGCCTGCGACCGCGCTCCCGGAGAGGAATTTGGACGCCGGACCGGAAATCTCCAAATGCGACCATTTACCGACCGGGTCGAAGTGCCGATTCTGAATTGGGGCCTCGCGGGCGGTTCCGACCCCCGGGCGAATAAATATCCGCGTCTGACCGGAGGGTACGGCAGTCGGTGTACTAGTACACACGCTCCGGGGGGAATTTTGGCCCCAGAACGGAATTCCGCAAAACCAGCGCCTTGTCGACCGTCTCGGAGTGGCAATTCCGAATTGTGTCACATAAGCGATTCCGATGTCCGTGCGGAAAGTTATGCCCAATTCTTTCGCAGAAGGGGTGGGAATAAACCGGAGGGGGTGACTATATCGGCGATGTTCGGGCACTCATATCCACGAACTGTGGAGGAGATCTCGCATCGAGTTGAACACGACTTCCGATTGCTGTGACTGGGCGGCTCCGTGTGTGGGCTCCGCCAACGATTCGCGTAATCGAGGGAGTCGCTACTGCCAAAAACCGTGGAATAGGGGAGATCGTCGGCTAGATCGCAACTTTAGAGTGCGAAACGAAGGATTTTCGACCCCGAAATGACGTCTTATGGCCTGAGGCAACAAGGGGACATCGAGCGCCTCTGAGTGCCGATTCCAAATTATGGTCTTATAAGCAATTCTGATAACCGAGCGAAAAGTTATGCCTGTTTGAGCGAAGCCGTGTCCGTATGCGATCGCATCGGCACCCTGCGACCACGCTCACCGGAGAGGAATTTGGGCGCCGGACCGGAAATCTCCGAATGTGACCATTTACCGACCGGATCGAAGTGCCGATTCTGAATTGGGGCCTCGCGGGCGGTTCCAACTCCCCGGGCGAATAAATATCCACGTCCGACCAGAGGGTACGGCAGTCGGTGTACTAGTACACACGCTCCGGGGGGAATTTTCGGTGAAGGGGTGGGAATAAACCGGAGGGGGTGACTATATCAGCGATGTTCGAGCACCCATATCCACGACCTGGGGAGGAGATCTCTCGTCGAGTTGAACACGACTTCCGATCACTGTGACTGGGCGGCTCTGCGTGCGGGCTCCGCCAGCGATTCACGTAATCGAGGGAGTCGCTACTGCCAAAAGACCTTGGAATAAAAGAGATCGTCGGCTAGAATCGCAATTTCGGAGTGCGAAACGAAAGATTTTCGATCCAGAAACGACGTCTTATGGCCTGAGGCAACAAGGGGGCGTCGAGAAGCCTCTGTGTGCCGATTCCGAATTGTGGTCTTATAGCGATTCCAATAACCGAACGAAAAGTTATGCCTGTTTGAGCGAAGCGGTGTCCGTATGCGATCGCATCGACAGCGTGCGACCGCGCTCCCGCAGAGGAATTTGGACGGCGGACCGGAAATCTCCGAATGCGACCATTTACCGACCGGTCGAACTGCCAATTCTGAATTGGGGCCTCGCGGGCGTTTCCGACCCCCGGGCGAATAAATATCGGCGTCCGACCGGAGGGTACGACAGTCGGTGTATTAGTACACACGCTACGGGGGGATTTTTTGCCCCGGAACGGAATTCCGCGAAACCAGCGCCTTGTCGACCGTCTCAGAGTGCCGATTCCGAATTGTGGTCACATAAGCGATTCCGATGCCCGTGCGGAACGTCATGCCCAATTCTTTCGCTGAAGGGGTGGAATAAAACGGAGGGGGGTGACTATATCGGCGATGTTCGGGCACCCATATCCACGACCTGGGGAGGAGATCTCGCGTCGAGTTGAACACGACTACCGATCGCTGTGACTGGGCGGCTCCGCGTGTGGGCTCCACCAGTGATTCGCGTAATGAGGGAGTCGCGACTGCTAAAAAATCTTGGAATAGGGGAGATCGTCGGCTAGATTCACAATTTCGGAGTACGAAAAACGAGGATTTTCGACCTCGAAACGACGTCTTATGGCCTGAGGCAATAAGGGGCCGTCGAGCCTCTGAGTGCTGATTCCGAATTGTGGTCTTATAAGCGATTCCGATAACCGAAAAAAAAAGTTATGCCTGTTTGAGCGAAGCGGTGTCCGTATGCGATCGCATCGGCAGCGTGCGACCGCGCTCCCGGAGAGGATTTGGCGCCAGACCGGAAATCTCCGAATGCGACCATTTACCGACCGGTCGAAGTGCCGATTCTGAATTGGGGCCTCACGGGCGGTTCCGACCCCCGGCAAATAAATATCCACGTCCGACCGGGGTACGGCAATCGTGTACTATTACACACGCTCCGGCGGGAATTTTGGCCCGGAATGTAATTTCGCGAAACCAGCGCCTTGTCGACCGTCTCGGAGTGCCGTTAACGAATTGTGGTCATATAAGCGATTCCGATCTTCGTGCGAAAGTTATGCCCAATTCTTTCGCTGAAGGGGTGGGAATAAATCGGAGGGGGTGACTATATCGGCGATGTTCGGGCACCCATATCCACGACCTGGGAGAGAGATCTCGTGTCGAGTCGAACACGACTACCGATCGCTGTGACTGGGTGCTCCGTGTGGGCTCCGCCAGTGATTCGCGTAATTGAGGGAGTCGCGACGGCCAAAAAACCTTGGAATAGGGGAGGTCGTCGGCTAGATTCACAATTCGGAGTACGAAACGAAGGATTTTCGACCCCGAAACGACGTCTTATGGCCTGAGGCAATAAGGGGCGTCGAGCGCCTCTGAGTGCCGATTCCGAATTGGGGTCTTATAAGCGATTCCGATAACCGAAAAAAAAAGTTTGCGTTTGAGCGAAGCGGTGTCCGTATGCGATCGCATCGGCAGCGTGCGACCGCGCTCCCGGAGAGGATTTGGGCGCCAGACCGGAAATCTTCGAATGCGACCATTTACCCCGGGTCGAGTGCCGATTCTGAATTGGGGCCTCATGGGCGGTTCCGACCCCCGGGCGAATAATATCCACGTCCGACCGGAGGTACGGCAGTCGGTGTACTAGTACACACGCTCCGGCGGGAATTTTGGCCCCGAATGTATTTCGCGAAACCAGCGCCTTGTCGACCGTCTCGGAGTGCCGTTTACGAATTGTGGTCACATAAGCGATTCCGATCTTCGTGCGGAAAGTTATGCCCAATTCTTTCGCTGAAGGGGTGGGAATAAATCGGAGGGGGTGACTATATCGGCGATGTTCGGGCACCCATATCCACGACCTGGGGAAGAGATCTCGCGTCGAGTTGAACACGACTTACGATCGCTGTGACTGGGCGGCTCCGCGTGTGGGCTCCGCCAGCGATTCGCGTAATCGAGGGAGTCTCTACTGCCAAAAACCTTGGAATAGGAGATCGTTGGCTAGATTCGTAATTTTGGAGTGCGAAACGAAGATTTTTGACCCCGAAACGATGTCTTATGGCCTGAGGCAACAGCTAGCATCGAGCGCCTCTGAGTGCCGATTCCGAATGTGGTCTTATAAGTGATTCCGATAACCGAGCGAACTTATGCCTGTTTGAGCGAAACGTTGTCCGTATGCGCTCGCATCGGTAGCCTGCGCCGCGCTCCCTAAGAGGAATCTGGGCGCCGGACCGGAATCTCCGAATTCGACCATTTACGACCGGGTCGAAGTGCCGATTCTGAATGGGGGCCTCCCGGCGTTCCGACCCCGGTTTGAATAATATCCACGTCTGACCGGAGGGTAGGGCAGTCGTGTACTAGTACACCAGCTCCGGGGGGATTTTGGCCCCGAACAGAATTCCGCGAAACCAGCGCCTTGTCGACCATGTCGGAGTGCCTATTCCGAATTGTGGTCACATAAGCGATTCCGATGCCCTGCGGAAAGTTTATCCCAATTCTTTTGCTGAAGGGGTGGAATAACCGGAGGGGGTGACTATATCGGCGATGTTCGGGCACCATATCCACGACCTGGGGAGGAGATCTCGCGTCGAGTTGAACACGACTTCCGATCGTTGTGATTGGGCGGCTCCGTGTTCGGGCTCCGCTAGCGATTCGCGTAATCGAGGGAGTCGCTACTACTGCCAAAAGACCTTGGAATAGGGGAGATCGCCGGCTGAATCGCAATTTCAGAGTGCGAAACGAAGATTTTCGATCCCGAAAGACGTCTTATGGCCTGAGCCAATAAGGGGCGTCGAGCGCCTCATAGTGCCGATTCCGAATTGTGGTCTTATAAGCGATTCAGATAACCGAGCGAAAGTTATGCCTGTTTGAGCGAAGCGGTGTCTGTATGCGATCGCATCGGCAGCCTGCGACCGCTCTCCCGGAGTGGAATTTGGACGCCGAACCGGAAATCTCCGAATGCGACCATTTACCGACCCGGTCGAAGTGCCGATTCTGAATTGGGGCCTCGCGGGCGGTTCTGACCCCCGGGCGAATAAATATCCGCGTCCGACCGGAGTGTACGACAGTCGGTGTAGTAGTACACACGCTACGGGGGGAATTTTTTCCCCGGAATGGAATTTCGTGAAACCAGCGCCTTGTCGACCGTCTCGGAGTGGCGATTCCGGATTGTGGTCACAAAAGCGATTCCGATGCCCGTGCGGAATGTTATGCCCAACTCTTTCGCTGAAGGGGTTGGAATAAACCGGGACGTGGGGGGTGACTATATCGGCGATGTTCGGGCACCCATATCCACGACCTGGGGTGAGATCTCGCGTCGAGTTGAACACAACTTCCGATCGCTGTGACTGGGCGGCTCCGCGTGTGGCCTCCGCCAGTAATTCTCGTAATCGAGGGAGTCGCTACTGCCAAACAACCTTGAATAGGGGAGATCGTCGGCTTGAATTGCAATTTCGGAGTGCGAAACGAAGGATTTTTTGACCCGAAAAGACATCTTATGGCCTGAGGCAATAAGCGAGCGTCGAGCGCCTCTGAGTGCCGATTCCGAATTGGGGTCTTATAAGCGATTGCGATAACCGAGCGAAAAGTTATGCCGTTTGAGCGAAGCGGTGTCCGTATGCGATCGCATCGGCAGCCTGCGACCGCGCTCCCGGAGAGGAATTTGGCGCCGGACCGGAAATCTCCGAATGCGACCATTTACCGACCGGTCGAAGTGCCGATTCTGAATTGGGGCCTCGCGGGCATTTCCGACCTCCGGGCGAATAATATCCGAGTCTAACCGAGGGTACGACAGTCGGTGTACTAGTACACACGCTCCGGGGGGAATTTTGGCACCGGAACGGAATTCCACGAAACCAACGCCTTCCGAATTGTGGTCACATAAGCGATTCCGATGCCCGTGCGGAAAGTTATGTCCAATTCTTTCGCTGAAGGGGTGGAATAAACAGGAGGGGGTGACTATATCGGCGATGTTCGGGCACCCTATCCATGACCTGGGGAGGAGATCTCGCGTCAAGTTGAACACGACTTCCGATCGCTGTGACTGGGTGGCTCCGCGTGTGGGCTCCGCCAGCCATTCGCGTAATCGAGGGAGTCGCTACTGCACAAAAACCTTGGAATATGGGAGATCGTCGGCTAGAGTCACAATTTTGAAGTGCGAAATGAAGGATTTTCGACCCCGAAATGACGTCTTATGGCCTGAGGCAATAAGGGGCGTCGAACGCCTCTGAGTGCCGATTCCGAATTGGGGTCTTATAAGCGATTCCGATAACCGAGCGAAAAGTTATGCCTGTTTGAGCGAAGCGGTGTCCGATGCGATCCGCATCGGCAGCGTGCGACCGCGCGCTCCGAGAGGAATTTGGGCGCCGGACCGAAATCCTCAGAATGCGACCATTTACCGACCGGGTCGAGTGCCGATTCTGATTGGGCCTCGCGGGCGGTTCCGACCCCCGGCGAATAAATATCCCGTCCGACCGAGGGTACGCAGTCGGTGTACTAGTACACACGCTCCGGGTGAATTTTGGCCACAGAACGGAATTCCGCGAAACCAGCGCCTTGTCGACCGTCTCGGAGTGCCGATTCTGAATTGTGGTCACATAAGTGATTCCGATGTCTGTACGGAAAGTTATGTCCAATTCTTTTGCTGAAGGGGTGGGAATAAACCGAAGGGGGTGACTATATCAGCGATGTTCGGGCACCCATATCCACGACCTGGGGAGGAGATCTCGTGTCGTGTTGAACACGACTTCCGATCGCTGTGACTGGGTGGCTCCGCGTGTGGGCTCCGCCAGCGATTCGCGTAATCGAGGGAGTCGCTACTGGCAAAACAACTTGGAATAGGGGAGATCGTCGGCTAGAATCGCAATTTCGGAGTGCGAAACGAAGGATTTTCGACCCCGAAATGACGTCTTATGGCCTGAGGCAATAAGGGGCGGTCGAGCGCCTCTGATGCCGATTCCGAATTGTGGTCTTATAAGCGATTCCGATAACCGAGCGAAAAGTTTATGCCTGTTTGAGCGAAGCGGTGTCCGTATGGATCGCATCGGCAGCCTGCGACCGCGCTCCCGGAGAGAATTTGGACGCCGGACCGGAAATCTCCGAATGCGACCATTTACCGACCGGGTCGAAGTGCCGATTCTGAATTGGGGCCTCGCTGGCGGTTCCGACCCCCGGGCGAATAAATATCCACGTCCGACCGGAGGGTACGACAGTCGGTGTACTAGTACACACGCTCCGGGGGGAATTTTGGCCACGGAACGGAATTCTGCGAAACCGGCGCCTTGTCGACCGTCTCGGAGTGCCGATTCCGAATTGTGGTCACATAAGCGATTCCGATGTCTGTGCGGAAAGTTATGCCCAATTCTTTCGCTGAGGGGGTGGGAATAAACCGGAGGGGGTGACTATATCGGCGATGTTCGGGCACCCATATCCACGACCTGGGGAGGAGATCTCACGTCGAGTTGAACACGACTTCCGATCGCTGTGACTGGGTGGCTCCACGTGTGGGCTCCGCCAGCGATTCGCGTAATCGAGGGAGTCGCTACTGCCAAAAAACCTTGGAATAGGGGAGATCGTCGGCTAGAATCGCAATTTCGAAGTGCGAAATGAAGATTTTCGATCCCGAAAAGACGTCTTATGGCCTGAGGCATAAGGGGCGTCGAGCGCCTCTGAGTGCCGATTCCGAATTGTGGTCTTATAAGCGATTCCGATAACCGAGCGAAAAGTTATGCTGTTTGAGCGAAGCGGTGTCTGTATGCGATCGCATCGGCACTTGTGACCGCGCTCTCCCGGAGAGGAATTTGGGCGCCGGACCGGAAATCTCCGAATGTGACCATTTACCGACCGGGTCGAAGTGCCGATTCTGAATTGGGACCTCGCGGGCGGTTCCGACTCTCGGGGCGAATAAATATCCGCGTCCGACCGGGGGGGTACGGCAGTCGGTGTACTAGTACACACGCTCCGGGGGGAATTTTGGCCTCGAATGGAATTCTGCGAAACCAGCGCCTTGTCGACCGTCTCGGAGTGCCGATTCCGAATTGTGGTCACATAAGCGATTCCGATGCCCGTGCGGAAAGTTATGCCCAATTCTTTCGCTGAAGGGGTGGGAATAAACCGGAGGGGTGACTATATCGCGATGTTCGGCACCCATATCCACGACCTGGGGAGGAGATCTCGCGTCGAGTTGAACACGACTTCCGATCGCTGTGACTGGGCGGCTCCGCGTGTGGGCTCCGCCATGATTCGCGTAATCGAGGGGTCGCTACTGCCAAAAACCTTGGAATAGGGGAGATCGTCGGCTAGAATCGAAATTTCAGAGTGCGAAACGAAGGATTTTCGATCCCGAAACGACGTCTTATGGCCTGGAAGATGGGGGCGTCGAGCGCCTCTGAGTGCCGATTCCGAATTGTGGTCTTATAAGCGATTCCGATAACCGAGCGAAAAGTTATGCCTGTTTGAGCGAAGCGGTGTCCGTATGCGATCGCATCGGCAGCCTGCGACCGCGCTCCCGGAGAGGAATTTGGGCGCCGACCGGAAATCTCCGAATGCGACCATTTACCGATTGGGTCGAAGTGCCGATTCTGAATTGGGCCTCGCGGCGTTCCGACTCCCGGGCGAATAAATATCCACGTCCGACCGGAGGGTACGGCAGTCGGTGTACTGGTACACATGCTCCGGGGGGAATTTTGGCCCCGGAGTGGAATTTCGCGAAACCAGCGCCTTGTCGACCGTCTAGTAGTGCCGATTCCGAATTCTGGTCACATAAGCGATTCCGATGCCCGTGCGGAAAGTTATTCCCAATTCTTTCGCTGAAGGGTGGGAATAAACCGGAGGGGGTGACTATATCAGTGATGTTCGGGCACCCATATCCACGACCTTGGGAGGAGATCTCGCATCGAGTTGAACACGACTTCCGATCGCTGTGACTGGGCGGCTCCGCGTGTGGGCTCCGCCAGCGATTCGCGTAATCGAGGGAGTCGCTACTGCCAAAAACCTTAGAATAGGGAGATCGTCGGCTAGAATCGCAATTTCGAGTGCGAAAAAGAAGGATTTTCATCCCGAAACGACGTCTTATGGCCTAAGGAAATATGGGGGCGTCGAGCGCCTCTGAGTGCCGATTCCGAATTGTGGTCTTATAAGCGATTCCGATAACCGAGCGAAAAGTTATGCCTGTTTGAGCGAAGCGGTGTCCGTATGCGATCGCATCGGCAGCCTGCGACCGCGCTCCCGGAGAGGAATTTGGGCGCCCGACCGGAAATCTCCGAATGCGACCATTTACCGACCGGGTCGAAGTGCCGATTCTGAATTGGGGCCTCGCGGGCGGTTCCAACCCCCGGGCGAATAAATATCCGCGTCCGACGAGAGGACGACAGTCGGTGTACTAGTACACACGCTACGGGGGAATTTTGCCCCGGAACGGATTCCGCGAAACCAGCGCCTTGTCGACCGTCTCGGAGTGCCGATTCCGAATTGTGGTCACATAGCGATTCCGATGTCCGTGCGGAAAGTTATGCCCAATTATTTTTCTGAAGGGGTGGGAATAAACCGGAGGGGGTGACTATATCGGCGATGTTCGGGCACCCATATCCACGACCTGGGGAGGAGATCTCGCGTCGAGTTGAACACGACTTCCGATCGCTGCGACTGGCGGCTCCGCGTGTGGGCTCCGCCAGCGATTCGCGTAATCGAGGAGTCGCTACTGCCAAAAAACCTTGGAATAGGGGATCGTCGGCTAGAATCGCAATTTCGGAGTGCGAAACGAAGGATTTTAGACCCCGAAACGACGTCTTATGGCCTGAGGCAATAATAGGCGTTGAGCGCCTCTGAGTGCCGATTCCGATTGGGGTCTTATAAGCGATTCCATACCCGAGCGAAAAGTTATGCATGTTTGAGCGAAGCGTGTCCGTTTGCGATCGCATCGCAGCCTGCGACCGCGCTCCCGAGAGGAATTTGGACGCCGGACCGGAAATCTCCGAATGCGACAATTTACCGACCGGGTCGAAGTGCCGATTCTGAATTGGGGCCTCGCGGGCGGTTCCGACCCCCGGGCGAATAAATATCCGCATCCGACCGGAGGGTACGACAGTCGGTGTACTAGTACACACACTCTACGGGGGAATTTTTGCCCCGAAACAGATTCCGCGAAACAGCGCCTTGTCGACCGTGTCAAGTGCCGATTCCGAATTGTGGTCACATAAGCGATTCCGATGCCCGTGCGGAAAGTTATGCCCATTCTTTCGCTGAAGGGGTGGGAATAACCGGAGGGGGTGACTATATCGGCGATGTTCGGGCACCCATATCCACGACATGGGAGGAGATCTCGCGTCGAGTTGAACACGACTTCCGATCGCTGTGACTGGCGACTCCGCGTGCGGCTCCGCCAGCGATTCGCGTAATCGAGGAGTCGCTACTGCCAAAACACCTTGGAATAGGGAGATCATCGGCTAGAATCGCAATTTCGGAGTGCGAAACGAAAGACGATCCCAAAACGACGTCTTATGGCCAAAGCAATAAGGGGGCGTAGAGCGCCTCTGAGTGCCGATTCCGAATTGGGGTCTTATAAGCGATTCCGATAACCGAGTGAAAAGTTATGCCTGTTTGAGCGAAGCGGGTCCGTATGCGATCGCATCGGCAGCCTGCGACCGCGCTCCCGAGAGGAATTTGGACGCCGGACCGGAATCTCCGAATGCGACCATTTACCGACCGGGTCGAAGTGCCGATTCTGAATTAGGGCCTCGCGGGCGGTTCCGACCCCCGGGCGAAAATATCCGCGTCCGACCGGAGGGTACGGCAGTCGGTGTACTAGTACACACGCTCCGGGGGAATTTTGGCCCCAGAACGGAATTCCGCGAAACCAGCGCCTTGTCGACCGTCTCGGAGTGCCGATTCCGAATT
Source organism: Colocasia esculenta (assembly GCA_014218235.1). Lineage (NCBI taxonomy): Eukaryota > Viridiplantae > Streptophyta > Magnoliopsida > Alismatales > Araceae > Colocasia > Colocasia esculenta. Next base: position 20,585,245 of record CM024753.1, on the reverse strand, counting down.
GTGGTCACATAAGCGATTCCGATGCCCGTGCGGAAAGTTATGCCCAATTCTTTCGCTGAGGGGGGAATAAACCGGAGGGTTGACTATATCGGCGTTGTTCGGGCACCCATATCCACGACCTGGGAGGAGATCTCGCGCCGAGTTGAACACGACTTCGGATCGCTGTGACTGGGCGGCTCCGCGTGTGGGCTCCGCCAGCGAATCGCGTAATCAGGAGTCGCTACTGCCAAAAACCTTGGAATAGGGAGATCGTCGGCTAGAATCGCAATTTCGGAGTGCGAAACAAAGGATTTTCGACCCCGAAACGACGTCTTATGCCTGAGCAATAAGGAGGCATCGAGCGCCTCTGAGTGCCGATTCCGAATTGGGTCTTATAAGCGATTCCGATAACCGAGCGAAAAGTTATGCCTGTTTGAGCGAAGCGGTGTCCGTATGCTCGCATCGGCAGCCTGCGACCGCGCTCCCGGAGAGAATTTGGCTCCGGACCGGAATCTCTGAATGCGACCATTTACCGACCGGGTCGAAGTGCCGATTCTGAATTGGACCCTCGCGGCGTTCCGACCCCCGGGCGAATAAATATCCGCGTCCGACCGGAGGGTACGCAGTCGGTGTACTAGTACACATGCTCCGGGGGGAATTTTGGCCTCCGAACGGAATCTGCGAACCAGCGCCTTGTCGACCGTCTCGTAGTGCCGATTCCGAATTGTGGTCACATAAGCGATTCCGATGCCCGTGCGGAAAGTTATGCCCATTCTTTCGCTGAAGGGGTGGGAATAAACCGGAGGGGGTGACTATATCGCGAGTGTTCGGGCACCCATATCCACGACCTGGGGAGGAATCTCGCGTCGAGTTGAACACGACTTCCGATCGCTGTGACTGGGCGGCTCCGCGTGTGGGCTCCGCCAGCGATTCGCGTAATCGAGGGAGTCGCTACTGCCAAAAACCTTGGAATAGGGGAGATCGTCGGCTAAAATCGAATTTCGGAGTGCGAAACGAAGGATTTTCGACCCCGAAACGACGTCTTATCGCCTAAGGCAATAAGGGGCCGTCGAGCGCCTCTGAGTGCCGATTCCGAATTGGGGTCTTATAAGCGATTCCGATAACCGAGCGAAAAGTTATGCCTGTTTGAGCGAAGCGGTGTCCGTATGCGATCGCATCGGCAGCCTGCGACCGCGCTCCCGGAGAGGAATTTGGGCGCCGGACCGGAAATCTCCGAATGCGACCATTTACCGACCGGGTCGAAGTGCCGATTCTGAATTGGGGCCTCGCGGGCGGTTCCGACCTCCGGTGAATAAATATCCGTTCCGACCGGAGGGTACGGCAGTAGTGTACTAGTACACATGCTCCGGGGGAATTTTGGCCTCAGAATGGAATTCTGCGAAACCAGCCTTGTCGACCGTCTCGAGTGCCGATTCCGATTGTGGTCACATAAGATTCCGATGCCCGTGCGGAAAGTTATGCCCAATTCTTTCGCTGAAGGGGTGAGAATAAACCGGATGGGGTGACTATATCGCGATTTTCGGCACCCATATCCACGACCTGGGGGAGATCTCGCGTCGAGTTGAACACGACTTTCGATCGCTGTGACTGGGCGGCTCCGCGTGCGGCTCCGCCAGCGATTCGCGTAATCGAGGGATCGCTACTTGCCCAAGACCTTGGAATAGGGAGATCGTCGGCTAGAATCGAAATTTCGAGTGCGAAACGAAAGATTTTCGACCCCGAAACGACGTCTTATGGCTAAGGCAATAAGGGGGCATCGAGCGCCTCTGAGTGCCGATTCCGAATTGGGTCTTATAAGCGATTCCGATAACCGACCAAAAAGTTATGCCTTTTTGAGCGAAGCGGTGTTCGTATGCGATCGCATCGGCAGCCTGCGACCGCGCTCCGGGAGAGGAATTTGGGCGCCGGACCGGAATCTCCGAATGCACCATTTACCGACCAGTCGAAGTGCCGATTCTGATTTGGCCTCGCGGGCGGTTCCACCCCCGGGCGAATAAATATCTGCGTCCGACCGAGGGTACGGCAGTCGGTGTAACATACACCGCTACGCGGGACATAAGCGATTCTGATGCCCGTGCGGAAAGTTATGCCCATTTCTTTCGCTGAAGGGGTGGGAATAAACCGGAGGGGGTGACTATATCGGCGATTTCGGGCACCCCATATCCACGACCTGGGGTGAGATCTCGCGTCGAGTTGAACACGACTTTCCGATCGCTGTGACTGGGCGGCTCCGCGTGTGGCTCCGCCAGCGATTCGCGTATCGAGGGAGTCGACTCTTACTACTACTGCTGCAAAAACTTGATATGGGAGATCGTCGGCTAGAATCGTAATTTCGTAGTGTGAAACGAAGATTTTCGACCCCGAAACGACGTCTTATGGCCTGAGGCAATTAGGGGCGTCGAGCGCCTCGGAGTCCGATTCCGATTGTGTCTTATAAGCGATTCCGATAACCGAGCGAAAAGTTTTGCCTGTTTGAGCGAAGCGGGTCCGTATGCGATCACATCGGCAGCCTGCGACCGCGTTCCCGAGAGGAATTTGGACGCCGGACCGGAAATCTCCGAATGCGACCATTTACCGATCGGGTCGAAGTGCCGATTCTGAATTGGGGCCCGCGAGCGTTCCGACCCCGGGCGAATAAATATCCGCGTCCGACCGGAGGGTACGGCATTCGGTGTACTAGTACACACGCTCCGGGGGGAATTTTTGCCCCGAAACGGAATTCCGCGAAACCAGCGCCTTGTCGACCGTCTCGGAGTGCCGATTCCGAATTGTGGTCACATAAGCGATTCCGATGCCCGTGCGGAAAGTATGCCCAATTCTTTCGCTGAAGGTTGGGAATAACCGTAGGGGTGACTATATCGCGATGTTCGGCACCCATATCCACGACCTGGGAGGAGATCTCGCGTCGAGTTGAACACGACTTCCGATCGCTGTGACTGGGCGCTCCGCGTGTGGGCTCTCCAGCGATTCGCGTAATCGAGGGAGTCGCTACTGCCCAAAAAACTTGGAATGGGAGATCGTCGGCTAGAATCGCAATTTCGGAGTGCGAAACAAAGGATTTTCGACCCGAAATGACGTCTTATGGCCTGAGGCAAAAGGCGCGTCGAGCGCCTCTGAGTGCCGATTCCGAATTGGGGTCTTATAAGTGATTCCGATAACCGAGCGAAAAGTTATGCCTGTTTGAGCGAAGCGGTGTCCGTATGCGATCGCATCGGCAGCCTGCGACCGCACTCCGGAGAGGAATTTGGGTCGCCGGACCGAAATCTCCGATTGCGACCATTTACCGACCGGTCGAAGTGCCGATTCTGAATTGGACCTCGCGGGCGTTCTGACCCCCGGGCGAATAATATCCGCGTCCGACCGGGGGTACGGCAGTCGTGTACTAGTACACACGCTCCGGGGGAATTTTGCCCCAACGGAATTTTGCGAAACCAACGCCTTGTCGCGCCGTCTCGGAGTGCCGATTCCGAATTGTGGTCACATAAGCGATTCCGATGCCCGTGCGGAAAGTTATGCCCAATTCTTTCGCTGAAGGGTGGGAATAAACCGGAGGGGGTGACTATATCGGCGATGTTCGGGCACCCATATCCACGACCTGGGGAGGAGATCTCGCGTCGAGTTGAACACGACTTCCGATCGCTGTGACTGGGGCTCCGCGTGTGGCTCCGCCAGCGATTGCATAATCGAGGGAGTCGCTACTGCCTAAAAACTTTGGAATAGGGGAGATCGTCGGCTAGAATCATATTTCGGAGTGCGAAACGAAGGATTTTCGACCCCGAAATGACGTCTTATGGCCTGAGGCAATAAGGGGTGGGTCGAGCGCCTCTGAGTGCCGATTCCGAATTGGGTCTTATAAGCGATTCCGATAACCGAGCGAAAGTTATGCCTGTTTGAGCGAAGCGGTGTCCGTATGCGATCGCATCGCCAGCCTGCGACCCGCTCCCGGAGAGGAATTTGGACGCCGGACCGAAATCTCCGAATGCGACCATTTACCGACCGGGTCGAAGTGCCGATTCTGAATTGGGGCCTCGCGGCAGTTCCGACCCCGGGCGAATAAATATCCGCGTCCGACCGGAGGGTACGGCAGTCGGTGTACTAGTACACACGCTCCGGGGAATTTTGGCCCCGGAACGGAATTCCTCGAAACCAGCGCCTTGTCGACCGTCTCGGAGTGCCGATTCCGAATTGTGGTCACATAGGCGATTCCGATGCCGTGCGGAAAGTTATGCCCAATTCTTTCTCGCTGAAGGTGTTGGGAATAAACCGAGGGGTGACTATATCGGCGATGTTCGGCACCCATATCCACGACCTGGGGAGGAGATCTCGCGTCGAGTTGAACAGACTTCCGATCGCTGTGACTGGGCGGCTCCGAGTGTGGGCTCCGCCAGCGATTCGCGTAATCGAGGGAGTCGCTACTGCCAAAAACCTTGGAATAGGGGAGATCGTCGCTAGAATCGCAATTTCGGAGTGCGAAACGAAAGATTTTCGATCCCAAACGACGTCTTATGGCCTAGGCAATAAGGGGGCATCGAGTGCCTCTAGTGCCGATTCCGAATTGGGGTCTTATAAGCGATTCCGATAACCAGCGAAAAGTTATGCCTGTTTGAGCGAAGCGGTGTCCGTATGCGATCGCATCGCCAGCCTGCGACCGCGCTCCCGAGAGGAATTTGGCGCCGGACCGGAAATCTCCGAATGCGACCATTTACCACCGGGTCGAAGTGCCGATTCTGAATTGGGGCCTCGCGGGCGTTCCGACCCCCGGGCGAATAAATCCTATCCGCGTCCAACGCAGGGTACGGCAGTCGTGTACTAGTACACACGCTCCGGGGGGAATTTTGGCCCCGAAAGGAATTCCGCGAAACCACGCCTTGTCGACCGTCTCGGAGTGCCGATTCCGAATTGTGGTCACATAAGCGATTCCGATGCCCGTGCGGAAAGTTATGCCAATTCTTTCGCTGAAGGGTTGGGAATAACCGGGGAGGGGGTGACTATATCGGCGATGTTCGGCACACCATATCCACGACTTGGGAGAGATCTCGCGTCGAGTTGAACACGACTTCCGATCGCTGTGACTGGGCGGCTCCGCGTGTGGGCTCCGCCAGCGATTCGCGTAATCGAGGGAGTCGCTACTACCAAAAACCTTGGAATAGGGGAGATCGTCGGCTAGAATCGCAATTTTGAGTGCGAAACGAAGGATTTTCGACCCGCAACGACATCTTATGGCCTAAGGAAATAAGGGGGCGTCGAGCGCCTCTGCGTGCCGATTCCGAATTGGGTCTTATAAGCGATTCCGATAACCGAGCGAAAAGTTATGCCTGTTTTAGCGAAGCGGTGTCCGTATGCGATCGCATCGGCAGCCTGCGACCGCGCTCCCGGAGAGGAATTTGGCGCCGGACCGAAATCTCCGAATGCGACCATTTACCGACCGGGTCGAAGTTCCGATTCTGAATTGGGGCCTCGCGGGCGTTCCGACCCCCGGCGAATAAATATCTACCGTCCGACCGGAGGGTACGGCAGTCGTTGTACTAGTACACACGCTCCGGGGGGAATTTTGGCCCCGGAACGGAATTCCGCGAAACCAACGCCTTGTCGACCGTCTCGGAGTGCCGTTCCGAATTGTGGTCACATAAGCGATTCCGATGCCGTGCGGAAAGTTATGCCCAATTCCTTTGCTGAAGGGGTGGGAATAAACCGGAGGGGGTGACTATATCGGCGATGTTCGGGCACCCATATCCACGACCTGGGGAGGAGATCTCGCGTCGAGTTGAACACGACTTCCGATCGCTGTGACTGGGCGGCTCCGCGTGTGGTTCCGCCAGCGATTCGCGTAATCAGGAGGGGCTACTGCCAAAAACCTTTGGAATAGGGAGATCGTCGGCTAGAATCATAATTTCGGAGTGCGAAACAAGGATTTTTGACCCTGAAACGACGTCTTATGGCCTGAGGCAATAAGGGGCGTCGCGCGCCTCTGAGTGCCGATTCCGAATTGGGTCTTATAAGCGATTTCCGATAACCGGCGAAAAGTTATGCCTGTTTGAGCGAAGCGTGTCCGTATGCTATCGCATCGGCAGCGTGCGACCGCGCTCCCTGGGAGGAATTTTGCGCCAAACTGGAATCTCCGAATGCGACCTTTTACCGACCGAGTCGAAGTGCCGATTCTGAATTGGGGTCTCGCGGGCGGTTCCGACTCCGGGCAAATAAATATCCGCATCCGACGGGAGGGTACGGCAGTCGGTGATAGTACACACGTTCCGGGGGGGAATTTTGGCCCCGAACGGAATTCCGTGAAACCAGCGCCCTGTCGACCGTCTCGGTGTGCCGATTCCGAATTGTGTGTCATATAAGCGATTCCGATGCCCGTGCGGAAGTTATGCCCATTCTTTCGCTTAAGGGGGGGGAAATAAACGGAGGGGTGACTATATCGGCGATGTTCGGGCACCCATATCCACGATCTGGGGAGGAGATCTCGCGTCGAGTTGAACACGACATCCGACACTGTGACTGGGCGGCTCCGCGTGCGGGCTCCGCCAGCGATTCGCGTAATCGAGGGAGACGCTAGTGCCAAAAGACCTTGGAATAGGGGAGATCGTCGGTAGAATCGCAATCGAAGTGCGAACAAAAGTTTTCGATCTCGAAATGACGTCTTATGGCCTAGGCAATAAGGAGGCGTCGAGCGCCTCTGAGTGCTGATCCGAATTGTGGTCTATAGCGATTCCGATAACCGAGCGAAAAGTTATGCCTGTTGAGCGAAGAAGTGTGTCAGTATGCGATCGCATCGGCAGCCTGCGACCGCGCTCCTGGAGAGGAATTTGGATGCCGGACCGGAAATCTCCGAATGCGACCATTTACGACCGGGTCGAAGTGCCGATTCTGAATGGGGCCTCGCGGGGCGGTTCTGACCGCCGGGCGAATAAATATCAGCGTCCGACCGGAGGGTACGACAGTCGGTGTACTAGTACACACGCTACGGGGGGATTTTGCCCCGGAATAGAATTCCGTGAAACCAGCGCCATGTGACCATCTCGGAGTGCCGATTCGAATTGTGGTCACATAAGCGATTCCAATGCCCGTGCGGAAAGTTATGCCCAATTCTTTCGCTGAAGGGGTGGGAATAAACCGGGGGGGTGACTATATCGGCGATGCTCGGGCACCCATATCCACGACCTAGGGAGGAGATCTCGCGTCGAGTTGAACACGACTTCCGGTCGCTGTGACTGGGCAGCTCCGGTGTGGGCTCCTCCAGCGATTCGCGTAATCGAGGGAGTCGCTACTGCATAAAAACCATGGAATAGGGGAGATCGTCAGCTAGAATCGCAATTTCAGAGTGCAACAAACGATTTTCGACCCCGAAATTACGTCTATGGCCTGAGCAAAAAGGCGTCATAGAGCGCCTCTGGTGCTGATTCCGAATTGGAGTCTTATAAGCGATTCCGATAACCGAGCAAAAAGTTATGCCGTTTGAGCGAAGCGGTATCCGATCAATCGCATCGCGCAGCGTGCGACACACTCCCGGAGAGGAATTGGTCGCGGACCAGAAATCTCCGATGCGACCATTTACCGACGGGTCGAAGTGTTGCGATTCTGAATTGGGGCCTCGGGGGCGGTTCTGACCCTCGAGGGGGGGCGAATAAATCCACGTCCGACCGGAGGGGGAATTTTTGCCCGGAACGGAATTTTGCAAAACCAGCGCCTTGTCGACCGTCTCGGAGTGCGATTCCGAATTGTGGTCACATAAGCGATTCCGATGCCCGTGCGGAAAGTTATGCCCATTTTTCGCTGAAGGGGTGGGAATAAACCGGAGGGGGTGGACTATATCGACGATGTTCGGGAACCCCATATCCACGACCTGGGGAGAAGATCTCGCGTCGAGTTGAACACGACTTCCGATCGCTGTGACTGGGTGGCTCCGCGTGTGGGCTCCGCCAGCGATTCCCATAATCGAGGGAGTCGCTACTGCCTAAAAAGTTTGGAATAGGGGGATCGGCGGCTAGAATCATAATTTCGGAGTGCGAAACGAAGGATTTTCGACCCCGAAATGACGTCTTATGTTTGAGGCAATAAGGGGTAGTCGAGCGCCTCTGAGTGCCAATTCCGAATTGTGGTCTTACAA
>CM024753.1:20452904-20577035 GCA_014218235.1 Colocasia esculenta | reverse complement strand
CAACACCCCTCTCTCCCCTACGCCAGCACCACTACTAGCCGACCCTTCTATCCTTAACACCCCTACCCCTCCACTCCACCATAATCTTGCCCTCCGGAGCGGGCGAATGTTTCATCGGATGTATCCTAACGCATCCATACCTATGCCAGGTCTGCAAACCAACAATCAGCAGCAACAAGATACAGAAGAAATTGATCCAGCGCCGGGAACTCAATATGACATCCTAAAGCATCTCGATCAGACTCCCGCCAAGATCTCCATATTGGAGCTCATTAAGAGATCGCAGACTCACCAAGATGCTCTCAGAACTTTTTTGCAAAGAGTCATGGTCAGCGAGGACATGAATCCGGACAACCTACCCTCAGTGCTCTCAATAGTGAACAGAGGACCCACCATTACCTTTTCTGATGGCGAGTTGGCTGCCCCCGAAGCCAGGAAAATGCCCCTGTGTGTGACACTTACCATAAATAAAGTGGCAGTCGATGCGGCTCTGGTGGACACAGGAGCCTCCATTAATGTATGTCCACTAAGCACTCTTAGAGCTTGCAACATATCGGAACGTCAATTGCAGCCCACGCCTACCACTATTGCTGCATATGACAATTCGCGACGTGCCTGTCACGGGGTTATCACTTTGCAAGCAGAATTAGGCCCTCTCGTCATGTCTGTGGAGTTCTATGTGCTGAACATTGATCACACCTACAAAGCCATTCTAGGGCGCCCGTGGATCGAATCATTAGGGGCAGTACCCTCTACAGCGCATCAGTGTCTGAAGTTCCCTTTCCAAGGGCGGATAGTCAAGGTAAAGAGTATGACGACAACGCATACAGTCGAAGCCGTTGAGAGAGTGCTGCCATCAGTATGGCCGTCCAATAACCCATAATCTCAGTGCTTGATGTTAACTACACTTGGGCCTATACTTTCTCTTCTAACCGCCCAATTGGGTCTCCTCCTATAATGGCAGTCAGAAAGGATGTGAGCAAGAATACAAAGGGGTGGACATCATGTTCAGGCTGGGTTATCAGTCAGGAAAAGGCCTGGGTGCTCATCTTCAGGGGCAAACCAAGACTGTCGCCACCGCTAAGAAATTCACAAAGCGTGGCCTTGGATATTCAGAATGGGCCGCTTTCTCATCTCCTCCACAATCAGACCATGGACCGCTCACTTGGTCTTATACGAGCATTTTGTCAGAGGGCCCATTCAGCCCGGATATAACACCACCATAGAAACGCCAAGATCAGCCTATCAAACTTTAGAGGAGCAGCGACCCAACAAGAAGAAGAGAGCTGAGGAAGATACTGAGGATCCGGATCAAGATGATATTGTCTCATCAGTTAGTCTGTTGTTTGAAAGATCAGAAGCTGAGGAAGAAAAGCTAGAATTAGAAGACCTTATTTCTGCGGTCAATCAACTGTTCAGTGAAGAAGATGTGGCAGCATTATCAGCATCAACAACCACCGCCAGGCGACAGTTGCCTGGAATTGGTGAGGAGAACCAGTCAAATCATTTACCCCTACTTATACAGGAGTTCTGGCCAGAGTTCTCCCGGCCTCCCACTCACTTTGTCTCATCCATACTCGATGTTAATATAGTTTCATTCCTTTGCCTCTTCCCTTCATTGTCCAAATCTCGCCCGCCGCCATTGAGGCATTCATTCGTCCTTCACCCCGCCTCGCCATTTCCTTCAACGGTTCGGTCTTGTCTTTTTTCGAAGCCATTTAATTAATGTAGTTCCTTTTTCATCAAAAAAAAAAAATGAAATGTGTGTGTGTGTCCCCCCTGCTTCCGACAAATCCCCGTCACTCCCCCCTCGTGCTCCTGATCTCGACGGCGATCCCCGTCACTCCCTCGTGCTCCTGCTCCGACGCGATCCCCGTCACTCCCTCGTGCTCCTGATCTCGACGCGATCCCCGTCACTCCCTGTGCTCCTGCTTCCGACGGCGATCCCCGTCACCCCCCTCCTGCTCCTCCTGCTTCCGACGGCGATCCCCGTCACCCCTCCGCTCCTGCTTCTCCGACGGCGATCCCCGTCACCCCCCTCCTGCTCCTGCTTCGACGGCGATCCCCGTCACCCCTCTCCTGCTCCCTCTCTCGACGGCGATCCCCGTCACATCTGCTCCCCAGCGGCCATCGTCGTCATCCTTTCGCTCCAGTCGTGCCTTCACCTGGTGGTCAGACATGGCCATTCCAGGCGATTCGGGTGAGGGGCCTTCTGCTCCCCTACACCCCGATGCTGTTGCCGGCACCCTGAGCTCGGGTGGCCCTCTCCCTCCTCCAGCTCCATCGGAGGATCTTCGCGGCCCTGCCGCACCCGTTGTTTTCCCTTCCATTAACCTCTGGACGCTTCTCCAGAGCCTCCTGTAAATATCAAATCTAGCTCAAGTTCAGGGTAGTTTCTAGTGAGTCCCCGTCCCCGTCTAGGAAGAAGAAGGGTAGTGGCGTACCCCGTAGATACCTCTTAGACTTAGTCCATAGATGTGGCGCTCTTCTAGCTGTCAAAGAGTTCATCAAAGAAGCGGTAGTTCTGGACTTAGAGGAGATGCCGATAGAGAAGGGCTAGACGACGGCTTTGGGATATATGAAATCGTAGCCGAAGAAGACCCATTAGATGAGAATGGTGTTGAGATAGAGGATGCTGCTGAGGCGTATGCTAGTGGTATGAGGAGATTCGATGAACCTACCTCAGCAGTCGACGAACCTACTAAGAGGTAAATGTGGGAACGCAAGAGGACCCCAGGCTCTTAACCATAGCTTCTGGTCTCCCGCCTGAAGAAGAAGAAGAGCTCATAGAAATGTTAAGGGAGTTCAAGGATTCATTTGCCTGGTCCTATGATGACATGCCTGGCATTGACCCCGATTTGGTGGAGCATAGGTTAATTTTGAAGCCAGGGGCAGTTGCCGTTAAACAGAAGCTAAGGAGGTTCCTCCCCCACATCGCTTTAAAGATGAAAGAGGAGATTGATAAGCTACACAAAGCCAAGTTTATCCGTGTAGTCCTCTATCCTTTGTGGGTGGCAAACATCGTCCCGGTGATGAAGAAAGACGGAAGAGTGCGCATCTGCATAGATTTCCGGGATTTGAATAAGGCATGTCCTAAGGACGATTTCCCGCTACCTCATTTGGATGTTTTGATCGATAATACAGCAGGGTTCGAAACTCTATCGTTCATGGATGGGTACTCCGGCTATAATCAAATTCGTCTAGCCCCGGAGGATCAAGAAAGACCTCCTTCACCACCCCATGGGGAACATATTGCTATGTGGTCATGCCGTTTGGACTAAAGAATGCCGGCGCCACTTATCAAAGAGCAATGTTAGCTATCTTCCACGACATGATACATATTGATGTTGAGGTTTACGTGGATGATATCGTGGTGAAGTCGCGGACCCGAAAAGAGCATTCCTCCGTGCTGCCCAAGTTTTCCGTCGCGCACAAGAGTATCAATTGAAGATGAATCCAAAGAAGTGCGTATTTGGAGTTTCCTCAGGAAATTATTAGGCTTCATAGTTAGTAAGCGGGGGATTCAAATAGATCCACACAAGGCCAAGGCAATCAATGAGATGCCTCCTCCTAAGAACATATCTGAACTTCGAGGTTTGATTGGTCGGCTGCAGTTCATAAGGAGATTCATATCTCAGCACTCTCAAAGATGTCGTCCTTTCTACGAACTGTTGAGAGGAGGAGTCAGTTTTGAATGGAATGATAAATGCCAAGAGGCCTTCGATGAGCTCAAGAGCTACCTTATGAATCCGCCCGTGCTTCAGGCGCCTATCCCTGGGAAACCCCTAATCCTATATCTGTCGACTGTTGAGACTCCCTAGGAGCTGTCCTTGCTCAGCATGATGAATCCGGCAAAGAAAAGGCAGTCTACTACCTATCTAGGCTATTCAATCCGTCCGAGCTTGGCACGCTGTCAAAGTTTCCTCTCTCATTTCGATATCTCCTTTATTGTTCAGAAGCCATAAAAGGGTATGCCATTGCTGAGCACCTTGCTCACCTCCCTCTTCCTCATAGTGATACGGTTCAGGAGGAATTTCCCGATGAAAACCTATCACTTGTCTCTCACGATCCCTTCTGGTCACTCCATTTCGATGGAGCTCTCAATTCTAGGGACGGGGCATAGGTGCAGTCTTGCTCACCCCAGAAGGGATCACCATTCCTTTGGCTTATCAACTCCAGTTCTACGCCACCAACAACATCTCCGAGTATGAGGCTCTCCTAGCCGGTCTTAAGCTTGCCTACCTTTTAGGTGCCCGTCACCTTAAGATCATAGGAGACTCTCAGCTCGTTCTTCGGCAAGTCCTCTCTACCTATCGCACTCGTGACCCCAAACTCAAGCCATATCAAGATCTGGTCACGCTCCTCGCCAAGCAATTCCGTCAACTCATCTACATTCATACTCCTCGCTCTCAAAACATTCTGGCCGATGCTCTGGCATCGTTAGCTTCGTCTCTCTCCTTCCCTCTCAGCCGTAGCGCTGAGACTATCACCGTTCAGAGATTAGAAGCTCCCTCAACTCAGGATCCTTGGTTCTCAAACTTAGGAGCTCCCTAGTGTTGAAGGCAGAGAAGAAAGAAGCGAAGGAGTTGTTGCTTGTTGAATTAGGGGAATTGATGGAAGAAGAGAGGCCGTGGTACCATGAGATTGAGCAGTTTTGCAGAGACGGTACCTTCCCAGAAGAAGCTGAAGCAGAAGATAGGCGAGCTATCCGTAGAGCGGCATTAAAGTATACCCTCGTGGGTGAAGTTCTCTACAGACGCGCTCTAAATGGAATGCTCCTCAGATGCGTGACCGATGAAGAGGCTTGGAAGATAGTGGAAGGATCTCACTCCGGTGAATGCGGAGGGCATGTGAATGGTCAGATGTTAGCCAAAAAGATCCTTAGGCAGGGCTACTACTGGCCAACCTTAGAAGAAGACTGTGCCGCCTACGTCCGTAGGTGTGTCAGATGCCAAATCCATGCCGATAAAATTCATGCTCCGTCTTCCTCTTTGCATCCACTATCTTCTCCTTGGCCTTTCTCCCATGTGGGCCTTTGATATCATTGGGCCTCTTGGTGATCCTAATGCTCAGATAAACAAAAATCCTTCATCCTCACTGCTACTGAGTATTTCACCAAATGGGCCGAAGCAGAAGCATTTGCAGAAATCAAAGGTTCGACTGTGTGCAGGTTCATCATGAAGAACATCATTGCACGGTTTGGAGTACCTGGCAGCCTCGTCACCGACAATGGACCCCAGTTCATATCACAAGACCTTCAAGACCTCTGTAAGAAGTTCAATATTTCTTTGCATCATTCGTCTCCTTATTATCCGCAGGGCAACGGCCAGGCCGAAGCCACAAACAAAACGCTTTTGAAAATCTTAAAGAAGACTTGTGAGTCTAGTAAATTTGCTGATTGGCCAGAAAAGCTAATTGAGGCTCTGTGGGCCTACCGCACCTCCATCCGCACACCTACGGGGCAAACCCCTTTCTCACTTACATATGGGATGGAAGCGGTATGTCCGCACGAGATTCTCATCCCTTCGCTAAGAATTCAGTTGGACAAAGAACTTAATCCCGATGAACATCGGGAGGCGTTACTTACACAACTAGAACTCTTAGACGAACGGCGTCTAGCTGCAGCCGATCACGTGCTTTCATATCAAAACAGACTCTCAGGTCTTTTCAAAAGAAAGTGATTGAGCGTAAATTTCAAGAAGGAGACATGGTTTTGAAGCGAATTTTCATAAAACCTGGAGGTCCAAGGTCAAAATTGTCTGCAAACTGGGAAGGGCCGTACGTCATTAAAGAAGTGTACCCGGAAACGCATATAGGTTAGTTAATGCCGATGGTGATGAACTCTCTCATCCATGGAATGGATTATATCTTAAAAGATTCTACCCCTGATCAAAAGTCTTTGGATAACAACACCAATTAATAAGTAGCCATTTGCCAAGTGTCTCGCTCCCTCTCATATTGACGAAATAATATTTATGTGCAATCACGTACTCAACATGGTAGCCTAAGGTCATTGTCCCTTCATATACATGTTCTCGCTTAGCCCTTGCTCGGGAAACAAAGGTCAATTCTCTCCCTACTCGGACAAGGTCTAGGGCAAGGGGAAGGCTAACCTGTAAACTGCAACAGTATAAACCATGTGTTTGAAGTCTCAAGAGGGACGGGCAGTTCTAAAAAGCATATAGCACAAAAATAAAGCGACGAAATGACAAAGTGAAGGGGCATGTTAAAGAGTGGCAGTACAGTTCCCCGCGGGACGCCCTTGAGCCCGGTCGCACGCATGCCCCAGACAAAAGAGAAAATACTGTGGCCCTAAAGTCCCTGGACAACAGATGAATAGCACATGTAGCTTATTTGTTGCAAGTCTTACAAGTCGGCAACCCCGACTCCAAGATTAAGTCTTATCTCATTTATTCTTCTTCCTATCCTCCCTAAAATGACCAGAGAATCCATGCGCTTGGTCTGTGTTGGAACATTGTTGTCACAGGGCAAGAAAGCTTAGCAGACCTAATATGAATATGCGTTGCACATAAATCTTACTCGCCAAAGTGAGATAGAGGTAAGGCTCACGGTTAATCGCTCAACATTAAGAAGTGTTGCTATCAAAAATTTTAAAAAAAAATTCAAAAATCCAAAAAAAAATCAAAAGATCCCCAAACCCAAAAAATAAAAAAAATTCCAAAAATAAAAAAAATCAAAAGATCCCCAAAACCAAAAATTCCCAAAATCCAAAAAAATCAAAAGATCCCAAAACAAAAAAACAAAATCCAAAATCCAAAAAAATCAAAAGATCCTCAAAATCACAAAAATATATATAGTTTTAGAAAAATAAAAGGTGTGTACATATTGCCTTTCTTTAGCATGCATTATTTTCATAGTCTTTTCGCCTATTTAATAAGGCTCGGCCCCTTGACAAATTGCGGAGTTAGCTTTTATCATGTTCTGTGCAAGGGGCCGAACCTAAGAACAGATCTAATTGTTCTTCTAAGTGTGTGCAGGAACAGGGATTTTAAAAGCAGAGTACGACGTCGCGCTCAGAACTCTCTCTCTCGCTTGTTTGAATCTCGCCTCTCACTCGTGTCAATCACAAACCATTCATTCATCATGAATATTGGCATAAAAGTAAAACTGCACTAAGGTATGAACAAAATGTACATAGATAAAAGGGAGGTGGCTCACAAGACTCCTCACTGACCACCACCACTCTCCCGGATCCCTCTCTCCTATCTGGAGGTGGCAACATCTCGCCACCCCCTCTGCCATCATGGGCGCTACCCTCGCCCTGACGGTGCCGCTCCTCCTCCTCGTTCCTCCGCCTGCTGGAGGAACCCGCTAGATACTGCCCGACGGAGGCGCCGGTCGCCCTGCTGACGCTCACGCCGCTCCGGCTCCGGCTGCGTGAACGGCCGATATCCGTCACAATCTGCTGAAGGCTCCGCGCCAGCGTCTGCTGTGCTAGCAACTCTGCACGCAGTCGGGACCTCCTCCTGATCTCCGGATGGCCTCTGTACCCGCAGCGTCGCCAGCTCCCGGGTCATCTCCGCCACCTGTGCCTCAGCCGCCTCCGCCCGACGCGCAGCTGGTCCCTCTCGCTCTGCACGTCATGGCTTGCTCGTGAGCCAACTCCAAGTCTCTCTCCTGCACAACAAGTAATCAATCAGCATCATTTGGAAATAACGACTCAAGTGTTTAAATGAACTTACCCGCTCCTCCAAGTGCCTCTGAGCCTCCTCAGCTCTCAGCACTGCCCCTGCCAGTCGAGCCTCCATGAGCGATGGAGACCCCCCTGCGCTCCGAGAGGAGGAAGCACCGCCTGCTCCGGTACCCCTCACTCTCTCCAGCTCACTCCGCTGCACGCAAAAGGCATGTCAGTTTCAAAATTTTGCTTAAATCAAAGGGGCTGAAAGTGAACACAGTACTTACCAGCTCTGTCGTCTGCCTCTGGGCTGCCTCCCGATCTTGCACCGCCGACTGGAGCAAGGCTCGGAGCGATGCGATCTCACCAGTCACGTCCACCTGCAAGGAATTGCCAAATCATCATTTTAATCATTAAATCCCAGTTCTTTGAGCTGTGGTTTAGAAAGTTCTACCTGGTGTCGGGCGCTCTTGTATACCTTTCCTCCGTACTTCAAGGCGTACGCCTGGAGGTAGGCATCGTCAGTGGTCGCGTCCGATCTGACCCCCTTGCCTTTCCGCTCCATTTTCGATCTGCTCGCGCGCGCTCGCCCCTCCAGTCTGTCGTGTCGTGAAGTCCCCGAAAGCTCCGACCCGGCCGGCGAAACCGGTCCCGGACGGGGAACTCCACGACACTCTGCCTGAGGCCCAAGGAGCGCTGGGTCAGGAATAGGTTCAGAGGTAGCACGAGGTTTAGTGCATGCAACCACACCGACCTACCGAAGTAGGGGCGGGCCTGCACCAACCAAGGCTGTCCCTCATCACCCTCCCCCAGATATGGCTGCCAAACCACCTGCAAAAGAGAAGTAATCAGTCATTTCAAGCAAATATTTCAAAAGGCGGGGATTAAGGTACTTACATCCAGATAAGGGTAGCTGTCAATTGCCTCCTGAGGCGCTCCAACTGATCGACCAGGTGGCGAGTGTCTCGAGAGAGTCCCAACGGCGTGCAATGGGCACGAGGCCCGACCGTGTGAGATCCCCTCTCCTCAGGGCTGGGAGGTGTAGATAGGCCCAAACCTGCAAGATAAAAGACAAATTAGTTGGCAGTTTAAGCAAAATTGAAGTTTAAATCTAAGAGAGTTAGAAGAGAAGGTGTACCTGAAGAAAGGGGTAGAAGCCGCTCGTAGACGTCTGCCGCTCGGAGGCGCTCAAACCATCGAACTGGTGCGCTAAGAAGGCTGCTCCCCAGCATACCCCCCTACCTCACCTAGGTCCTCTAGCAAGGGCAGGAAGCGGCAGTGGACTGCGTCGCCTCTCGTGGCAAACAAGAGTCTACCAAGAAAAGAGAACGAGAAAACGGCGCAAGTCCAGTCCGCCTGGCCCGGGCTCGCTCGCAAGCTCCCTCCGGCTGACCCTAGCTAGCCTCGCCAGGTACTCATCCTCGCTCTCCCTGCATTCTTCCCCCGCCTCAAACAGACCTAGACTCTCCTGCATGGCTACCCTGGCACTAGGAGGACCTACGCTCTACTGGGAGGTCTAGGAGGCGCTCAGCTAAGTCGTGATAGCAGGATAGGTGTAACCGCTCACTGCCCGCCCATAGACTCTAAGCCCTGTGATCCGCTCACATCCTCCAAGCTAGGGATCATATGCCCCCATGGGAACGCGAAGGCACTCGCCTCCGTGTCCCACCTGCTCCGCAGGGCCTGGGTGGGCCTGGCGGGTTCACCCTCATCCTCTCAATCCTAAAGATCTGCCCGAACCCCATCTCCTCTACTCTCTCTCGCTGGAAAGGGGGAAAGCTAAAAGCAGCCAGCACCAGTGTCCATGACACTCGAGCCCTCATTTCACCCTGCAAGATTCACTCAAGTTCAATTTCAGGTTTTATTTGTGTGTTCGGTCAAAGTCGCGACAGCTGTTGCAGCCGCGACCTTGTCGCGACGGTGCGGGCCACCACGCGACCTTATCGCGTCACCTTCATAGGTCGCGATAAGGTCGCGTCTGCCCCTAACGTCGCGACACTGTCGCGACGCCCCGCCCCGCCGCGACACCATGTCGCAACGAATTGCACTGACGCTTTTCTCAGATTCAAACCGGCCGAGCCCTCTTTGTTAGATCCTCGTTTTCATGGGCGTCTCGCCCTACATTCGCCCTCTAGGGCTCTGTATGTCTCTCTACTGCTACCATTCAAGGTTCGAGGGAGGGGTACTGTAAGTCTAGGGTCTTTATTGGATCCTATTGGGTTCTGTAGGGGTTCTGTGCGGTTGACGGCAGGCTTGCCGTTGAGTCAGAGTCGCGTCCAGCGATGTGGACGTCTGAGGCTGAACTCAACGACATGAGCTGGACGTCAGTCTGTTGGCGTTCAGTAGGCGACCAGTGATGTTGACGTCGACTGTCGGGCCTGTTGAAATAGGGCAGCCCAAGAGCAGAACCCTCTTTCTCTTTCCTCTCCTTCCCTTCCACCTTAGCTTTTCTTGATTCCTGCAGCTTCTGTTGAGTAATTGAGCTCGTGGGAACCCCTGGATCGTGTGGCTTGCGTGATCGGGCGGGAACGCGTGGTTTTGGTGTGATTCGCGCGGAGTCTTCGGGGAATCCGGCGCGATTGGTGGCTGTTTGGGGATGTTTAAGCTTTCTGAGGTAGGGACTTAACCCCTATAACCCTCCCCAGCAAACCAGCATGTCCAATTAAGTGAATTGGTGTGCAAATCATGGTTAATTTAGGTTGTATCATGCCGAAATTGGGTAAATTGGACAATCTAGGTGCTAGACTGTTTATTTTAATACTCTGGTAGTTTGGATTGATGAGAGGATGTTTCCTCCATCAGTCGAATTTTAGTTAAGTTTTTCTGCCAATTGAACTGATTCGGTTCTGTTCTGGGTATGGGGGACTGAAGATATCAACGTCCACATCTGTTGACGTTGAGATCTTCAGGGATGAATTAAAACGACAAGGTCGATTGCCGTTTAGTTACTGTTAACGACATGAGGGTTGCCGTTTACCTCATATTGGCGGCAATCGATGTGGCCGTTTATAACCTATGTCCCAGCAGACTTGAGTTGTGTGTTTAGCGGCGATTGACATGTGATGTCCGCCCTAATAGCACAAGTGGGCCAGGCTTAGAGTGTGACTCCGCCTGTGCATTTGAGTATTGTTTTGTGGCATGAGGTTTTACTTACTGTACGGGGTTTCAGACGTTGAGTGTGTTCCGTCTATTGTACGCACGTTGCGTTACCGTGTACCCGTTTCTATTGTGTTACCTAGGCGTGGGTGCGACTCCGTCTAGACGACTAGCGTGTGGTTGTCCTCCGCTAGTGAGCCAGGACATCGAGTGCGACTCTGTCCTGTGCGTACTCCTTGTGGTGGTTTTGAGCGGTCTCCGTGGAGCCCCTTCTCTACCGCTAGGGTCAAGCGTAGGGGAAAAACCGGTCGTGGACCAGACGCGAGAGAGCGTCTGTAGTGTGCACACGTGGCTGGGGTTGAGAGCCTCTGTGGTGACGGGACGCCGAGCCACAGACCCTAGCTGAGTCCTACTTACTGTGTGTGTGAGTGTGTGTTACTGAGCCGCGTGGGTTTACAGTTTTGTGTTGTGGTGCGACGTGTACTTACTTTCAGTTTTTACTTTCCGCACTTTAGACTGTTACCGGTGGGGTTACTTTTCCCTACTGGGTCTCTTTCTTGAGACTCACTCCCTTCCCTTTCAGGTGGGTCTTCGTCGACTCCCGTTCCAGGCGAGTCTAGCCACTCGGTGTTGGTGCTCCCTAGCTGCAGTGAGTAGTACCTTTTTGTTGTACTTCTGTACTCTGTACTTTGCTCAGACTCTGAGTTGTATATGATATGTTCATATAGTGGAATTTTACTGCTTGCATGGTGTGTATCTTCTTACATATAGTCTCCTCGGACTTTCACTTCCTACCCTTCCGAGCTTGTCTCGTGGGTTGCGGGTCAGAATTCGGGTTACTGGTTGTTACTGGTAATGCGGATTCTGGGTCGTTACAGTTTGGTATCAGAGCCTGGTCTGATGAGATATATATAAGGAAATACCTATCATGTTAACTCAGAGTATAAAGAGTACAGTTGCAGCTATGTAGCCGGAGTTAGTTAGTATATTATGTGTATATTTTGCTCTGTGTATAGTTCTATGGCGCCTAGGCGACGTCCTAGAGAGGGAGTAGCCGAGCAGGCGACTCGTCGGAGGTTGGAGATGCTCCGCCACCTCAGCAGACGCAGCCTTTGCCACAGGATGCGCATAGTGGTATTGTTCCGCCGCCGCCACCTCCACCTCAGGTAGCTCAGGGATTAGACATGACTCGATTTCTTGAGGGGATGGCTCAGTTTGTTGCTCAGCACCGTGACGCGCCGGTACCCCAGGGTGGTACTGGGAGGGTGTTGAGGGAGTTCTTGCAGTTTCAGCCTCCTCATTTTTTGGGCCAGCCTGATCCAGATGCAGCGCGAGCATGGTTAGATGCAGTGGAGCGGACTTTTCGTTCCATGGAGTGTGTTCCGAGGAGCGAGTGCTGTTAGCCAGTTACCAGTTGCAGGCGCAGGCGTTGACTTGGTGGTCCGCTGAGTGGGAGACTACTTTTCAGTCTCGCCCACTTAGGCAGATTCCGTGGCAGGAGTTTGTTGTTTCTTTTGAGAGAGCCTTCTGTCCTACTTACGTCCGGACGGAGAGGTTGTACCAGTTCTGGACTTGCAGCAGAGGGACTCTACTGTGGTGCAGTACAGGGCCAGATTTGTGGAGCTAGGGCGTTATGCTCCGCAGATTATGGGAGATGAGGGTCTGAGGACTCAGCAGTTGTGAGAGGCTTGAGGCCAGAGCTCAGGCAGGCGCTGATAGTTGCTCGTGTCACAGACTTGGATGCGGCCTATCAGACAGCGGCAGCATTGGAGGCAGACACTTTGCGGACTCGTGCTCGGAGCGCAGAGGTTCAGGCGCAGGTAGTTCTTCTCAGCTCACCAGCAGCAGGGTAGTGTGCAGACGACCCCGAGGACTGCGACTTCCTACGCGTCCACTTCTACTGGGACGACGGCGAAGTCAGGATCTCGGAGGAAGTTTCGGTGTGATAGGAGGCAAGCAGAGCAGAGGCAGAGAGCAGTCGGTTGGGAGTGTTCAGCAGCCGACAGGTCAGCCTTCGCAGCAGGTACAACGTACTTTTGCTGGTCAGTGTTACCGGTGTGACCAGATGGGTCACATGGCACGAGATTGTCCTTTGTTACCTCGTGTGCCGCAGCAGCAGACTCAGTCAGCCCCGAGTGCAGCAGCAGCAGCAGCAGCAGGCACCAGTGCAGCAGCGTCAGCAGACGGAGGTTCTGGTGGGTCGAGAGGTAGAGGTCGTGTTACTCACTTGACTCGTGCAGACGCGGAGGCAGCTCACCTGGTGGAAGGTACTGTTTCAGTTTTTGGTTGTGCAGCTAGAGTTATTTGATTCCGGTGCCTCTCACTCTTTTGTGTCTGAGGACTTTTTAGACTCCCTTGGAGAGTTGAGTTCGGGAGAGTCTGTTGAGTTAGCAGTAGAGTTGCCGACAGGGGACTTTGTCCTTACGTCCTACTGTCTCGAGGAGGTACCTGTGCAGTTGCAGGATCAGTGGTTGTCAGCTCGTTTGTTTGCCTTGCAGTTACATGACTATGATGTGATTTGGGTATGGATGGTTGGAGCGGTATGGTGCTATGGTGGATTGCCAGAAGAAGAGGGTGCACTTGCGGATACCTGGAGCAGCGGCGTTCTACTTCCAGGGTATCGTACCTCTTACTTCTCGCTTTTTAGTTTCTGCTTTAAGGGTAGGGAGATTACTTGCTTCTGGTTGTCAGGGTTTCCTAGTTTCTGCAGTGACTCTTGACCAGGTTGCCACGGGAGTGGGGGACATTCCCGTAGTGTGTGAGTTTCCGGATGTTTTTCCGGAAGAGTTGCCTGGTCTACCACCAGAGAGAGAGATTGAGTTTACTGTAGAGTTGGTTCCTGGCACTGTACCTTTTGCACAGGCACCGTACCGTATGGCACCAGCAGAGTTGAGGGAGTTGAAGAGGCAGCTGAGGAGTTGTTGGAGAAGGGCTATATTCGTCCTAGCTTTTCTCCGTGGGGGTCACTGTTTTGTTTGTCCGGAAGAAGGATGGTAGCCTGAGATTGTGTATCGATTATAGGAAGCTAAATCAAGTGACCATCAAGAATAGGTATCCTTTGCCTAGGATTGATGATCTCTTTGATCAGCTTCAGTCTGCTCGTGTCTTTTCGAAGATTGACTTGAGGTCAGGCTACTATCAGTTGCGGATTAGAGATTCTGACATTGAGAGGACTGCTTTTCGGACCAGATATGGACACTTTGAGTTTTTGGTGATGCCGTTTGGGCTCACCAATGCTCCAGCAGCCTTCATGGATCTGATGCACCGGGTGTTCCACCAGTTCTTGGACCGGTTTGTCGTAGTGTTTGTTGACGACATTCTGGTGTACTCCGCTTCGGAGGAGGAGCACGCCGAGCACCTGAGGATCGTGTTGCAGACCTTGCGAGAGCACCAGTTGTATGCCAAACTTAGTAAGTGTGAGTTTTGGCTACAACAGGTTCACTTTTGGGGCACGTGATCTCAGGTGAGGGAGTTTCTGTGGATCCAGCGAAGGTTGAGGCAGTTTTGCAGTGGGAGAGTCCCAGATCTGTGTCTGAGATTCGTAGCTTTCTGGGTTTGGCAGGTTACTACCGCAGCAGTTTGTTCGAGACTTTCTCAGGTTGCTGCACCCTTGACTCGGTTGACGAGAAAGGGAGTTCAGTTTGTGTGGTCGGAGCAGTGTGAGCAGAGTTTCATAGAGTTGAAACGACTGCTTACGTCGGCGCCAGTTCTTGCCTTACCTTCAGGTGAGGAGGGTTTTGAGGTTTGCACAGATGCTTCAGGTGTTGGTTTGGGTGCGTTCTGATGCAGCAGGCCGAGTGGTGGCTTATGCGTCTCGCCAGCTTAAGCCCCACGAGGAGAGTTACCCGACCCACGACCTAGAGCTTGCAGCTGTGGTGTTTGCTTTGAGGATTTGGCGTCTTTACCTGTACGGAGTGAGTTTGTAGTCCGTACCGACCACCAGAGTTTGAGGATGTGTTTTCTCAGAGGGATCTGAATATGAGGCAGCGTCGATGGATGGAATATCTGAAAGACTATGATTTCAGCATTGAGTATAACCTGGAAAGGCGAATGTAGTTGCAGATGCCTTGAGTAGGAAAGCACAGATGAGTCATCTGATGCTTAGAGAGTGGCAGTTGTGGCAGTCTGCGACAGAGGGGTCTTTCAGAGTTTCATCCAGTCGTCGTAAGTGTGTGTTGGGCAGTTTGTTAGCAGCTCCCGCCGTTGTGAGACAGGTTGCTGAGGCTCAGCAGGCAGACCCTGAGTTGCACAGTGTGTTGCTTCTCCCAGAGGTTGAGCTTTGTGAGGACGGGACTGTTAGGTTCCGAGATAGACTCTATGTTCCTGTTGAGGAGTCTATCAGGAGAGTCGTGTTGCAGGAGGCACATGGTTCAGGTACTCTATTCATCCAGGGGCGACCAAGATGTATCACAGGTTGAGACGTCATTTTGGTGGCCTGGAATGAAGAGAGACATAGCGGCTTTTGTTGCTAGGTGTTTGGTCTGTCAGCAGGTGAAGGCCGAACATCAGCGTCCAGGAGGACTTGTGCAGCCGTTAGAGATTCCGATGTGGAAGTGGGACCACGTGACGACTGACTTTGTTTGTGGTTTGCCGAGGACAGCTGGAGGTTTTGACAGCATTTGGGTTCTTGTGGACAGATTGACGAAGACTGCCAGATTCTTGCCAGTCAGGACTAGTTGGGGTGTGAGTAGGTTGGCCGCGTTGTACGTAGAGCGGATTGTTCCTTTGCATGGAGTGCCGATCTCTATTGTGTCAGACAGATTCTCGCTTCACTTCTGGGTTCTGGCGCAGTTTCCAGAGAGCTTTGGGGACAGAGTTGGCTTTTAGTTCCGCCTACCACCCTCAGTCAGACGGTCAGTCAGAGCGGACTATCCAGACTTGGAGGACATGCTTAGAGCTTGTTGTCTGGAGTGGCAGGGGTCGTGGACAGCTCACTTGCCGTGGTCGAGTTCGCATATAATAATAGTTATCACTCCAGTATCATTTGGCACCATATGAGGCTTTGTACGGACGATCGTGTCGCACTCCTCTTGACTGGTTCGAGGTTGGCGAGCGAGTTGTCACGGGGCCGGAGTTGGTTCAGCAGTCAGTTGAGGTAGTTCAGCTTGTGAGACAGAGACTTCAGTTAGCTCAGAGTCGGCAGAAGAGTTATGCAGATCAGCGCAGACGACCGCTCGAGTTTCAGGTAGGAGACCAGGTGTTTGTTCGTGTGTCCCTATGAAGGGAGTGGTGAGGTTTGGTAAGCGTGGAAAGTTGAGTCCTCGCTTTATTGGGCCTTTTACCATTACTGAGCGTGTCGGAGGTTTGGCGTACAGACTTGAGCTTCCGTCAGAGTTGGCAGCAGTGCACGATGTGTTTCACGTGTCGATGCTTCGGAGGTACCTTTCTGACGAGTCTCACGTTCTGCAGAGTGCAGAATGGTCTGAGGTGACTCCAGTGTTGACTGTACCCGAGTTTCCGTTGCACATTGAGGATCGCCGAGTTCAGAGGTTGAGGAACAAGGCAATCCCTTTAGTTCGTGTTGCGTGGCAGCGGCACTCCAGTGGTGAGTCAACATGGGAGCGGGAGGACGAAATGCGCGAGCAGTTTCCTCACCTCTTTGGTGAGTCTTCTTTTCTTATGTTGTTTGAATTTTGAGGGAAAAATTCCTTAAGGGGGAGAGCTGTAAGGTCTAGGGTCTTTATTGGATCCTTATTGGGTCTGTAGTGGTTCTGTGCGGTTGACGGCCAGGGCTTGCCATTGAGTCAGAGTCAGCGTCCAGCGATGTGGACATCTGAGGTTGAACTCAACGACATGAGATCTGGACGTCAGTCTGTTGGCGGTTCAGTAGGCGACCAGTGATGTTGACGTCGACTGGTCGGGCCTGTTGAAATAGGGCAGCCCGAGAGCAGAACCCATCTTTCTCCTTTCCTCTCCTTCCCTCCACCTTAGCTTTTCTTGATTCCTGCAGCTTCTGTTGAGTAATTTGAGCTCGTGGGAAGCCCCTGGATCGTGTGGCGTTGCATGATCGGGCGGGAAACGCGTGGTTTTGGTGTGATTCGCGCGGAGTCTTCGGGGGAATCCGGCGCGATTGGTGGCTGTTTGGGGATTGTTTAAGCTTTCTGAGGTAGGGACTTAACCCCTATAACCCTCCCCAGCAAACCAGCATGTCCAATTAACTGAATTGGTGTGCAAATCATGGTTAGGGTTTAGGTTGTATCATGCCGGAAATTGGGTAAATTGGACAATCTAGGTGCTAGACTGTTTAATTTTAATACTCTGGTAGTTTGGATTGATGAGAGGAAGTGTTTCTCTCCATCAGTCGGAATTTAGTTAAGTTTTTCTGCCAATTGGAACTGATTCGGTTCAGTTCTGGGTATGAGGACTGAAGATATCAACGTCCACATCTGTTGACGTTGAGATCTTCAGGGATGATTTAACGACAAGGTCGATTGCCGTTTAGTTCTGTTAACGACATGAGGGTTGCCGTTTACCTCATATTGGCAGCAATCAATGTGGCCGTTTATAACCTATGTCCCAGCAGACTTGAGTTGTGTGTTTAGCGGCGATTGACATGTGATGTCCGCCCTAATAGAACAAGTGGGCCAGGCTTAGAGTGTGACTCCGCCTGTGCATTTGAGTATTGTTTGTGGCATGAGGTGTTTACTTACTGTACGGGGTTTCAGACGTTGAGTGTGTTCTGTCTATTGTACGCACGTTGTGTTACCGTGTACCCGTTTCTGTTGTGTTACCTAGGCGTGGGTGCGACTCCGTCTAGACGACTAGCGTGTGGTTGTCCTCCGCTAGTGAGCCGGGACATCGAGTGCGACTCTGTCCTGTGCGTACTCCTTGTGGTGGTTTTGAGCCGGTCTCCGTGGAGCCCCTTCTCTACCGCTAGGGTCAAGCGTAGGGGAAAAACCGGTCGTGGACCAGACGCGAGAGAGAGCGTCTGTAGTGTGCACACGTGCTGGGGTTGAGAGCCTCTGTGGTGACGGGACGCCGAGCCACAGACCCTAGCTGAGTCCTACTTACTGTGTGTGTGAGTGTGTGTTACTGAGCCGCGTGGGTTACAGTTTTGTGTTGTGGTGCGACGTGTACTTAGTTTCAGTTTTTACTTTCCGCACTTTAGACTGTTACCGGTGGGGTTACTTTTCCCTACTGGGTCTCTTTCTTGAGACTCACTCCTCCCTTCCCTTTCAGGTGGGTCTTCGTCGACTCCCGTTCCAGCGAGTCTAGCCACTCCGGTGTTGGTGCTCCCTAGCTGCAGTGAGTAGTACCTTTTTGTTGTACTTCTGTACTCTGCACTTTGCTCAAACTCTGAGTTGTATATGATATGTTCATATAGTGGAATTTTACTGCTTTGCATGGGTGTATCTTCTTATATATAGTCTCCTCGGACGTTCACTTCTTACCCTTCCGAGCTCGTCTCGTGGGTTAGCTGGTAAGAATTCGGGTTACTGGTTGTTACTGGTAATGCGGATTCTGGGTCGTTACAGAGGGGTACTTACCGTTTTCGTGGCTTTGGCTCGCCTCTTCCGTTCCTCTTCCACATTTGCGACCGGGGTCATCCCCTCGTCCTCCTCCTCTCCCATCGCGACCTCGGGCACCTCCTCTTCGACGGAGGTTCCTCCATCCGCCGTCGTGAGCTCCGGCGCTCCGCTTGGCGTTTCCTTCGCGATGAGCCCTCGCCGATGTCCTTTCCTCCTTCCATTGCAATAAGGGTCGTCTTGGGTTGAGTTTTGAGCTAGCAAGAAGGTTGGAATGCAGGGGAATTGGGGGAAGGATTCGAAGGTTTGAAGGTTTTGGGTTTTTGAAAACCGGAAAAAAAGAAGGAAAGGGGGGCCGTTGTTTTGAATCGATCGGTTCATGACGCGATGCAGAGGGCGGTCGCGTTCATGTCGCGACCCTCTGGGCTGCCGCGACAGTGTCGCGACACCCCGCATGGCCGCGACATAAAGGCGACACCCCTGGCTGTCGCGTCATCAACAGAGCCCTTCGTTTGCAAAAATTTCACTCTATTTCATTCAAATGCAAAGTCTGTTACATGCTCTAATTCATTCTAAACAATCAAACAATACTTTCAAATCCTTTCCTAACTATCATCTAGCTTACAATTCAAATTAAATCAAATCAAATCAATTGTTCCCTCCCCCAGGCTGAAGTTTCTTCAAAGCTTCAATGTATTCCGCGATTGCTTCATCATCTTCTTCCACCTCGGCCTGAATCGCGCTCGTCGCGCATCCTTCCCAATGGACGACCGCGCTGCGCATGTCGCACTCGTCCTGTGCATCGCCCCTCTTCCTCTCTTGGATAGGTGGGAAGTGTGATAGAAGCGGAACCACCGTGCGAGCCACACTGCATTGGAGATGGCAGCGATCCGGGTTGTAGGAAACTAGCACCCCGTTGCCCAGCAGCCTCAAGGCAAGCCGGTACGTTGAGGAAGGTGAATTGTCCGGCGTGCATGAATCGTGGGCGCATGTCAAAATCCGCCACGGTCAGACTTCGGAGGTATTGGCGCCATGCATGTATGCCCTTCACTTGAGCTGTTTTGCACCATGCCCGAGGGGGCTCATGTGAAGCCGTCCGCCCACATACGCCAGTGGGTGATTCAGCATTGTCTTGCATTCCATGGTCAGGTCCTCCACCGCCCGAAATTGGATATGCATCCCCATCCATAGTTCAAGGGCGACGACCGATCCGTAGAAAGGACCCCCGAGTGCTGCAGAGGTCAAGCCTGCATATAGAAAACCCAGGACGGCTTGCCCAATTTTCATACCTTCAGAGATGGAGTCAATAATGCTAAGATTGCCAAAGAGATGGCACCATCGGCTTCCGGGGAAAGTATGACGCCGTAAATGCATATGGCGGCTACCTTGGCGATGGCGGTGTAGTTCATGGTCTTCCGCTTACACTGGGAAATAATCCATTGAGCGATTGGAAGGAGGTGAACAAGCATACCACTGGTCATGGAGTAGAGATCGTTCTTCTTTGTGGTAATGTACGCCAGAGTGCTCCAGGAGTAATCTGCTCTACGGTGTAGGAGAGGGCCGACTCTTGCCCCTTTGATAGCGTGGGAGGCCGAGCATGATTTCCAACTCTTCCAGGAGGATCGTCGCCTCGAAGTCAGGAAAGATGAACGAGTTGGTCTGTGGGTGCCATAGCTCCACCATGGCTGTAACACTCTCCCACACATGCACCAACTTGTTGTAGTTTTTGGCTAGTACAAAGATGGTGGACAACCCCCACTCCTTCAAGTGGCTAATAGACGTGGGCGGCAATAATTCGAGCATGGGTACCAGCCATGGCATCTTTGAGAATCGCCGTTGGCCGGGGAGGATCTGAGATAGAAGAAGAGCATGAAGAACGGAAGGAAAGAAGGAGAAAAGAGAAGAACAAAACGGAGCAAAACAGAGCGAAACAGAGCAAGACAGAGTAAAAAAAAAGGGGCAGAGCAATGCAGAAAGTGCAGAATCTCAGGAAGAAAAGGCCACTTACTTGAAGCTCCGGACGCGTGTAGATGTGCCCCGGGATGGCGGAGAGTTGCTTCAGATCGGCATGCGTCTCTCTAGCAGCTTTTGGGCCGGAGTAAGCAGGGATATCTTCTGCAAACGCCGAATAATTCCTCTTCATGGTTGCAAGAGAAGGAAAAGAGCTTGAATTTGGGGAGCAGAGGATGTCTGGGGTTTAGCTGCGGGATTAGCCCCCTATCCCTCTATTTATAGAGTCCTAAGAGTTAGAAACCCACTCTAATCCCGAAACTAGGTGTTAGGATAAGGTTAGAAGAGGGTTAGGAGTCCTAATGTTAGTCTGGGTGTCTTAGGATAAGGGTGAACTCCGATTTTCTGGTCTTTCCGAGCTCTGTCAGAGTTGCGCGCCGCGATCTGACGCGACCTTGTCGCGACAGGGCGCTGCGACGCGACATGGTCGCGGTCGTCTAGAGTGTCGCCTCTCTACCCGAGGGCTAGTTTTCATCTCTGAGCTGTGTATATATATGTTGCTTGATTATTTGTAATTGTTGTGCTCATTACTTGTTGTGTGTGTTCTTCCTAAAAAAAAAATCAGAAATTCAGAAAATCAAAAAAAAAAAAGAGACTTCGTCACAGGTAAGTCAGGTATTGTATTTTCCCTACTCCCGGCATTACTATATGATATCCTATCTATTATATCATTTCAAGGACCGGCTGGTTCTCAATGTGTTTTGGGATTTGAGTTCCCCTTTACCAAAAACAATGATGATCTAGGTACACATTGTTAATCGTTGGATAGGCCGCTGAGTTGCTTAAGTTCGGGGACGATGGATTCAGGCATGTACTGCGGTTGTAGGTAGTCTCTTAAACCGTCTTATTTGGCTTAGCAATATTATCCTTGATCTATTTTCTATTTTCTTTTTTCTTTTCTTTGCATTCCTTTGATGATTCTTTTACTTTAGCCCAGCATGCATCATGTAGGACTTTGAGGTTTCCTGACTCATTCTTGACCATTGATGAGCTCTTGTTGAGTGCCCAATCATCCTTCAAATTCCAAACAAGAAATCCAATTCCACTCCGAATCAGAAGGTTTGCCTCCGAGTGAGTTGTTTCCGTCAGATTGACAAGAATTTCCCTGTCTGGATTCCTTATCCAAACTTTCTTTCCTTTGATCCGTTTTGGTTGCGAACCGCTCCCAGGACAGAGTCATGAGTTACCTGCCTGGCACGCACATGTCCTTCCAAAGTGAAACCCGCAGGCCAATCGGCTAGGGTACCTCTCAATCGAGGGGTCGATCGTCCTCTTTTCTCTTTTCTCTCCCTCGTCCAGACTTGTGCTCTTTTTGCATTCTACTCGAACAACTGACTCGGGGCTTGCATAAGGATTCCAATTGCCTGTTAGTTAACATCGGGTGTCTCTTTACCTTGGCCTCCACTTTTCAGTCCACTCCGCGTCATCTCCGTTCCACTGTCACTTCATGACATCTCCACGCCACTTCCGCTTCGCTCCCCTGCAAAGTAGAAGCCGAGGGGCAATCTGTAGACACCGATTATGACTAAGGGTTGAACCACATTTCTTGCTACCTTAGTGGGCCCCTAATTGGTCACTCACCTTGAGCCCATCATTTGCCTTGATTTGAGCCCATTAATCCATTAAAAATACCTTGAAATCCCGAAATAAATCATTTGAGAGTCACTAGAGGAATATAACTCCTATTTTTATCATGTGGTTAGAGAGAATAATGCAAGATAATTCGGGTTCCTTGTCGCGACGCATCGTGGCGCCGCGACTATAGTCGCGATAGGTTGGGCCGCCGCGACAGCCATGCATTATCCATGCACGTGGGCAATGCTATCGCGTCCCCCGCACCGTCGCGTCTCTAGTCGCGACCCTACGATCTGACGCGACAATGCCGAGATCTCTGGCCTCCGTAACCACACCCTATTTATCCTCCCATGCACTTTGACTTGGTCTAAGAGGGTTATCCCAACCCTTTGGACGGATCCTTGGCCCTAGGGACTCTCCTAAGCTCTCCCAAGGACTCTACACCCGATTTTGATAGAGCTTTATCCCCCTTTTTTAATTTCTAAACCCTTTTGAGGAGATAATACCTAATTTTCTCACTCCAAGTTGTATATAAGGAAGGCCCCTCCTCATGGACGAGGAGAGCCTCATGATCATCCGAAGGCCTGCCAAAATTTCCTCTGAACTAGACTTAGCCACGCAGCCACTCATTCCCTTCACATTTCACTCCTCACAACTCACTTATTTCACCATCAATGGAGCAAGGAACATGAAGAGGGCGACTCTAGTAATCTCCTGGACCTCTTTGCACATCATCGGAGCTGCATCCACGCCAGGAAGTCGCCCTAATGGGGCTCATTCCCTTTCCTCTCCCTCTTTTCTATTTCTACATGCATTTTATGTTCTTTTTAAATAGAGCATATCCACCATCCACCCACGTTTTCCCACACCCACAGGGGTTTAAAACCACCCCAGGTGCGTTCCTACCATGATCTCCCATCTCATTTCGTCTTTTAGAATAGATACTAAACTTTACATGTTCTAATAGGGTCTTTTCTTTGTGTTTTCTTTCTGATTGACAGCAAGCAAGCAAAGTCTACGAGGAGCTCTGGTGCTCTGGCCGGTGGAGGACTAGAAGAAGGTCACAACAACAAATCTCCCGCATTCAAAGAACGCGACGGCCTAGGGTAACGCAAAAAAGACGCGTTGATTTCCACTGACGCGATACTAAAGACGCAGCGGCCATGACGACCGCGACACCAGGTCAGTTTCTTGTTCTCTTCCTTTTTCCTAGTTTAAGTTAGCCATCGTCTTCCCACATCATTAGGGAACTTACCTAGGTGGCGATCACATCCTTTTTCCTATGCTATCATATTTGATATCCATGTCCGTGTCGAGGGGAAGCCAATCCCTGTGATTACACTTATCGCCTGAGGCAATAAGGGGGCATCGAGCGCCTCTGAGTGCCGATTCCGAATTAGGGTCTTATAAGCGATTCCGATAACAGAGCGAAAAGTTATGCCCGTTTAAGCGAAGGGGTGTCTGTATGCGATCGCATCGGCAGCCCGCGACCGCGCTCCCGGAGAGGAATTTGGGAGCCGGACGGAAATCTCCGAATGCGACCTTTTACCGACCGGGTCGAAGTGTCGATTCTGAATTGGGGCCTCGCGGGCGGTTCCGACCCCCGGGCAAATAAATATCCACGTCCGACAGAAGGGTACGGCAGTCGGTGTACTAGTACACACGCTCCGGGCGCGAATTTTGGTCCAGGAACGGAATTCCACGAAACTAGCGCCTTATCGATCGTCTCAGAGTGCCGATTCTGAATTGTGGTCACATAAGCGATTCTGATGCCCGTGCGGAAAGTTATGCCCAATTCTTTCGCTGAAGGGTTGGGAATAAATCGGAGGGCGTGACTATATCGGCGATGTTCGGGCACCCATATCCACGACCTGGGGAGGAGATCTCACATCGAGTTGAACATGACTTCCGATCGTTGTGACTAGGCGGCTCCGCGTGTGGGCTCCGCCAGCGATTCGCGTAATCGATGGAGTCGCTACTGCTAAAAAACATTGGAATAGGGGAGATCATCTGCTAGAATCGCAATTTCAAAGTGCGAAACAAACTTTTTTCGACCTCGAAACGACGTCTTATCGCTTGAGGCAATAAGGAGGCATCGAGCGCCTCTGAGTGCCGATTCCGAATTGGGGTCTTATAAGCGATTCCGATAATCGAGCTAAAAGTTATGCCCGTTTGAGAGAAGGGGTGTCCGTGTGCGATCGCATCGGCAGCCCGCGACCGCGCTCCCGGAGAGGAATTTGGGAGACAGACCGGAAATCTTCGAATGCGACCTTTTACCGACCGGGTCGAAGTGCCGATTCTGAATTGGGGTTTTGCGGGCGGTTCCGACCCCAGGGCGACTAAATATCCGCGTCCGACCGGAGGGTACGGCAGTCGGTGTACTAGTACACACGCTTCGGGGGGAGAATTTTGGCCCCGGAACGAAATTCCGCGTAACCAGCGCCCTGTCGACCGTCTCGGAGTGCCGATTCCAAATTTTGGTCATATAAGCTATTCGATGCCCGTGCGAAAAATTATGCCCAATTCTTTCACTGAAGCGGTGGTAATAAACTGGAGGGGGTGACTATATCGAGGATTTTCAGGCACCCATATCTACGACTTAGGGAGGAGATCTCGCATCGAGTTGAACACGACTTCCGATCGCTGTGACTGGGCGGCTCCGCGTGTGGGCTCCGCCAGTGATTTGCGTAATCGAGGGAGTCGCAACTGCAAAAAAACCTTGGAATAGGGGAGATCATCCGCTAGAATCACAATTTCAGAGTGCGAAACGAAGGTTTTTCGACCCCAAAATGACATCTTATCGCCTGAGACAATAAGGGGACGTCGAGCCCCTCTGAGTGCCGATTCCGAATTGGGGTCTTATAACCGATTCTGATAACCGAGCGAAAAGTTATGCCCGTTTGAGCGAAGGGTTGTCTGTATGCGATCGCATCGGCAGCCCGCGACCACGCTCCCGAAAAGGAATTGGGACCGGACCGGAAATCTCTGAATGCGACCTTTTACCAACCGGGTCAAAGTGCCGATTCTGAATTGGGGACTCGCGGGCGGTTCTGACCCCCGGGCAATAAATATCCGCGTCCGACCGTAGGGTACGGCAGTCGGTGTACTAGTACACACGCTCCGGGCGCGAATTTGGGCCCCGGAACGGAATTCCACGAAACCAGCGCCCTGTCGACCTTCTCGGAGTGCCGATTCTGAATTGTGGTCACATAAGCGATTCTGATGCCCGTGCGGAAAGTTATGCCCAATTCTTGCGATGAAGGGGTAGGAATAAACCGGAGGGCGTGACTAATCGGCGATGTTCGGGCACCCATATCCACGACCTGGGGAGGAGATCTCGCGTCGAGTTGAACATGACTTCCGATCGTTGTGACTAGGTGGCTCCGCGTGTGGGCTCCGCCAGCAATTCGCGTAATCGAGGGAGTCGCTACTGCCAAAAAACCTTGGAATAGGGAAGATCGTCTGCTAGAATCACAATTTCAGAGTTTGAAACAAAGTTTTTTCGACCCCGAAACGACGTCTTATCGCCTAAGGCGATAAGGGGCATCGAGCACCTCTGAGTGCCGATTCCGAATTGAGGTCTTATAAGTTATTTCGATAACCGAGCGAAAAGTTATGCCCATTTGAGCGAAGGGGTGTCCGTATGCGATCGCATCGGCAGCCCACGACCGCGCTCCCAGAGAGGAATTTGGGCGCCGGACCGGAAATCTCCGAATACGACCTTTTACCGACCGGGTCGAAGTGCCGATTCTGAATTGGGGCCTCGTGGGCGGTTCCGACCCCTGGGCGAATAAATATCCGCGTCCGACCGGAGGGTACGGCAGTCGGTGTACTAGTACATACGCTCCGGGGGCAAATTTTGGCCCCGAAACGGAATTCCGCGTATTCAGCGCCGTGTCGACCGTCTCGGAGTGCCGATTCGAAATTTGGTCATATAAGCTATTCCGATGCCCGTGCGGAAAATTATGCCCAATTCTTTCGCTGAAGGGGTGGGAATAAACTGGAGGGGGTGACTATATCGAGGATGATCGGGCACCCATATCTACGACCTGGGGAGGAGATCTCGCATCGAGTTGAACACGACTTCTGATCGATGTGACTGGGCGGCTCCGTGTGTGGGCTCCGCCAGTGATTTGCATAATCGAGGGAGTCGCAACTGCCAAAAAATCTTGGAATAGGGGAGATCGTCTGCTAGAATCGCAATTTCAGAGTGCGAAACGAAGGTTTTTCGACCCCAAAATGACGTCTTATCGCCTGAGGCAATAAGGGGACGTCGAGTGCCTCTGAGTGTCGATTCCGAATTGGCGTCTTATAAGCGATTCTGATAACCGAGCTAAAAGTTATGCCCGTTTGAGCGAAGGGTTGTCTGTATGCGATCACATCGGCAGCCCGCGACCGCGCTCCCGGAGAGGAATTTGGGCGCCGGACCGGAAATCTCCGAATGTGACCATTTACCGACCGGGTCGACGTGCCAATTCTGAATTGGTGCCTCGCGGGCAGTTCCGACCCACATGCGAATAAATATCCGCATCCGATCGGAGGGTACGGCAGTCGGTGTACTAGTACACACACTTCGGGGGTGAATTTTGGCCCCGAAACAGAATTCCGCGTAACCAGCGCCCCGTCGACCATCTTGGAGTGCCAATTCTAAATTGTGGTCACATAAGCGATTCCGATGCCCGTGCGGAAAGTTATGCCCAATTCTTTCGCTGAAGGGGTGGGAATAAACCGGAGGGGGTGACTATATCGACGATGTTCGGGCACCCATATCTACGCCCTGGGGAGGAGATCTCACATCGAGTTGAACACGACTTCCGATCACTGTGACTGGGCGGCTCCGCATGTGGGCTCCGCCAGAGATTCGCATTATCAAGGGAGTCGCTACTACTAAAAAACCTTGGAATAGGGGAGATCGTCCGCTAGAATTGCAATTTCGGAGTGCAAAACGAATGTTTTTTTGACCCCGAAACGACGTCTTATCGCCTGAGGCGATAAGGGGGCATCGAGCGCCTCTGAGTGCCGATTCCGAATTGGGATCTTATAAGAGATTCCGATAACCGAGTGAAAAGTTATGCCAGTTTGAGCGAAGGGGTGTCCGTATGCGATCGCATCGGCAGCGCACGACCGCGCTCCCGGAGAGGAATTTGGGCGCCGGACCGGAAATCTCCGAATGCGACCTTTTACCGACCGGGTTGAAGTGCCGATTCTGAATTGGGGCCTTGCGGGCGGTTCCGACCCCCGGGCGAATAAACATCCGCGTCCGACCGGAGGGTACGGCAGTCGGTGTACTAGTACACACGCTCTGGGGGCGAAATTTGGCCCCCGAACGGAATTCCGCGTAACCAGCGCCCTGTCGACCGTCTCGGAGTGCCGATTCCAAATTTTGGTCACATAACCTATTCCGATGCCCATGCGGAAAGTTATGCCCAATTCTTTCGCTGAAGGGGTGGGAATAAACGGAGGGGGTGACTATATCGACGATGATCGGGCACCCATATCTACGACCTGGGGAGGAGATCTCACATCGAGTTGAACACGACTTCCGATCGCTATGACTGGGCGGCTCCGTGTGTGGGCTCCGCCAGTGATTTGCGTAATAGAAGGAGTCACAACTGCCAAAAAACCTTGGAATAGGGGACATCGTCCGCTAGAATCGCAATTTCAGAGTGTGAAACGAAGGTTTTTTGACCCCAAAATGACATCTTATCGCCTGAGGCAATAAGGACGTCGAGCGCCTCTGAGTGCCGATTCCGAATTGGGTTCTTACAAGAGATTCTGATAACCGAGCGAAAAGTTTGCCTGTTTGAGCGAAGGGGTGTCTGTATGCGATCGCATCGGCAGCCGGCGACCGCGCTACCGGAGAGGAATTTGGGCGCGGACCGGAAATCTCCGAATGCGACCTTTTACCGACCGGGTCGAAGTGTCGATTCTGAATTGGGGCCTCACGGGCGGTTCCGACCCCCGGGCAAATAAATATCCGCGTCCGACCGGAGGGTACGGTAGTCGGTGTACTAGTACACACGCTCCGGGCGCGAATTTTGGCCCCGGAACGGAATTCCACGAAACCAGCGCCCTGTCGACCGCTCGGAGTGCCGATTCTGAATTGTGGTCACATAGCGATTCCGATGCCCGTGCGGAAAGTTATGCCCAATTCTTTTGCTGAAGGGGTGGGAATAAACCGGAGGACATGACTAATCGGCGATGTTCGGGCACCCATATCCACGACCTGGGGAGGAGATCTCGCGTCGAGTTGAACATGACTTCCGATCGTTGTGACGGGTGGCTCCGCGTGTGGGCTCCGCCAGCGATTCGCGTAATCGATGGAGTCGCTACTGCCAAAAAACCTTGGAATGGGGGAGATCATCTGCTAGAATCGCAATTTCAAAGTGAGAAACAAACTTTTTTCAACCCCGAAACGATGTCTTATCACCTGAGGCAATAAGGGGGTGTCGAGTGCCTCTGAGTGCCGATTCCGAATTGGGGTATTATAAGAGATTCCGATAACCGAGCGAAAAGTTATGCCTGTTTGAGCGAAGGGGGTCCGTATGCGATCGCATTGGCAGCCCACGACGTCCGCCCGGAGAGGAATGTGGGCGCCAGACGGAGATCTCCGAATGCGACCTTTTACCAACCGGGTCGAAGTGCCGATTGAATTGGGGCCTCACGGGCGATTCCGATCCCCGGGCGAATAAATATCCGCGTCCGACTGGAGGGTACGGCAGTCGGTGTACACATGCTCCCTGTCGACCGTCTCAGAGTGCCGATTCCAAATTTTGGCACATAAGCTATTCCGATGCCCGTGCGGAAAGTTATGCCCAATTCTTTCACTGAAGAGGTGGGAATAAACTGGAGGGGTGACTATATCGACGATGATCGGGCACCCATATCTACGATTAGGGGAGTAGATCTCGCATCGAGTTGAACACGACTTCCGATCGCTGTGACTGGGCGGCTCCGCGTGTGGGCTCCACCAGTGATTTGCGTAATCGAGTCGCAACTGCCAAAAAACCTTGGAATAGGGGAGATCGTCCGCTAGAATCGTAATTCAGAGTGCGAAATGAAGGTTTATCGACCCCAAAATGACGTATTATCGTCTGAGGCAATAAGAGGACGTCGAGCGCCTCTGATTGCCGATTCCGAATTGGGGTCTTATAAGTGAATCTGATAACCGAGGGAAAAGTATGCCTGTTTGAGCGAAGGGGTGTCTGTATGTGATCGTATCGGCAGCCCGCGACCGCGCTCCGGAGAGGAATTTGGGCGCCGGACCGAAAATCTCCGAATGCGACCTTTTACCGACCGGGTCGAAGTGCCGATTCTGAATTGGGGCCTCGCGGGCGGTTTCGACCCCCGGGCAGATAAATATCCGCGTCCGACGGAGGGTACGGTAGTCGGTGTACTAGTACACACGCTCCGGGCGCGAATTTTGGCCCCAGAACGGAATTCCACGAAACCAGTGCCCTGTCGACCGTCTCGGAGTGCCAATTCTGAATTGTGGTCACATAAGCGATTCCGATGCCCGTGCGGAAGGTTATGCCCAATTCTTTCGCTGAAGGGGTGGGAATAAACCGGAGCGCGTGACTATATCGGCGATGTTCGGGCACCCATATCTACGCCCTGGGGAGGAGATCTCGCGTCGAGTTGAACACGACTTCCGATCGCTGTGACTGGGCGGCTCCGCATGTGGGCTCCGCCAAAGATTCGCATTATCGAGGGAGTCGCTACTGTCAAATAACCTTGGAATAGGGGAGATCGTCCGCTAGAATTGCAATTTTGGAGTACGAAACGAAGGTTTTTCGACCCTGAAATGATGTCTTATCGCCTGAGACAATAAGGGGACGTCGAGCGCCTCTGAGTGCCGATTCCGAATTGGTGTCTTATAAGAGATTCCGATAACCGAGCGAAAAGTTATGCTTGTTTGAGCGAAGGGGTGTCCGTATGCGATCGCATCGGCAGCCCACGACCGCGCTCCCGGAGAGGAATTTTGGCGCCGCACCGGAAATCTCCGAATGCGACCTTTTACCGACCGGGTCGAAGTGCTGATTCTGAATTGGGGACTCGCGGGCGGCTCCGACCCCCGAGCAAATAAATATCCACGTCCGACCGGAGGGTACGGCAGTCGGTGTACGCTCCGGGGGTGAATTTTGGCCCCGGAACGGAATTCCGCGTAACCAGCGCCCTGTCGACCGTCTCGGAGTGCCGATTCCAAATTTTGATCACATAAGCTATTCCGATGCCCGTGCGGAAAGTTATGCCCAATTCATTCGCTGAAGGGATAGGAATAAACTGGAGGGGGTGACTATAACGACGATGATCGGGCACACATATCTACGACCTGGGTAGGAGATCTCGCATCGAGTTGAACACGACTTCCGATCGCTGTGACTGGGCGGCTCCGCGTGTGGGCTCCGCCAGTGATTTGCGTAATCGAGGGAGTCGCACTGCCAAAAAAACCTTGGAATAGGGGAGATCGTCCGCTAGAATCATAATTTCAGAGTTGGAAACGAAGGTTTTTCGACCACAAAATGACTTATTATCGCCTGAGGCAATGAGGGAACATCGAGCGCCTCTGAGCGCCGATTCCGAATTGGGGTCTTATAAGCGATTCTGATAACCGAGCAAAAAGTTATGCCCATTTGAGCGAAGGGGTGTCTGTATGCGATCGCGTCGGCAGCCCGCGACCGCGCTCCCAGAGAGGAATTCGGCGCCGGACCGGAAATCTCCGAATGCGACCTTTTACCGACGGGTCGAAGTGCCGATTCTGAATTGGGGCCTCGCGGGCGGTTCCGACCTCCGGGCAAAAAATATCCGCATCCGAGCGAAGGGTACGGCAGTCGGTGTACTAGTACACACGCTCCGGACGCGAATTTTGGCCCCGAACGGAATTCCACAAAACCAGCGCCTTATCGACCGTCTCAGAGTGCCGATTCTTAATTGTGGTCACATAAGCGATTCCGATGCCCGTGCGGAAAGTTATGCCCAATTCTTTCGTTGAAGGGGTAGGAATAAACCGGAGGGCGTGACTAATCGGCGATGTTCGGGCACCCATATCCACGACCCGGGGACGAGATCTCGCGTCGTGTTGAACATGACTTTCCGATCGCTGTGACTGGGCGGCTCCGCGTGGGGCTCTGCCAGAGATTCGCATTATCGAGGGAGTCGCTACTGCAAAAAAATCTTGGAATAGGGGAGATCGTCCGCTAGAATCGCAATTTGAGAGTGCGAAAACAATGGTTTTCGACCCCGAAACGACGTCTTATCGCCTGAGCAATAATGGGGCATCAAGCGCCCTGAGTGCTGATTCCGAATTGGGGTTATAAGCGATTCCGATAACCGAGCAAAAAGTTATGCCCGTTTGAGCGAAGGGGTGTCCGTATGCGATCGCATCGGCAGCCCGCGACCATGCTCCCAGAGAGGAATTTGGGAGCAGGACCGGAAATCTCCGAATGCGACCTTTTACCGACCGGTCGAGAAGTGCGATTCTGAATTGGGGCCTCGCGGGCGGTTCCGACCCCCGGGCAAATAAATATCCGCGTTCCGACCGGAGGGTACAGCAGTCGGTGTACTAGTACACACACTCCGGGCGCGATTTTGGCCAAGAACGGAATTCCACGAAACCAGCGCTTGTCGACCATCTCGGAGTGCCGATTCTGAATTGTGGTCACATAAGTGATTCCGATGCCTGTGCGGAAAGTTATGCCCAATTCTTTCGCTGAAGGGGTGGGAATAAACCAGAGGGGGTGACTATATCGACGATGATCGGGTACCCATATCTACGACCTGGGGAGGAGATCTCGCGTCGAGTTGAACACGACTTCTGATCGCTGTGACTGGGCGGCTCCGCGTGTGGGCTCCTCCAGTGATTCGCGTAATCGAGGGAGTCGCTACTGCCAAAAAACTTTGGAATATGGTAGATCGTCCGATAGAATCACGATTTCGGAGTGTGAAACAAAGGTTTTTCGACCCCGAAATGACGTCTTATCGCCTGAGGCAACAAGAGGGCGTCGAGCGCCTCTGAGTGCCGATTCCGAATTTGGGTCTTATAAGCGATTCCGATAACCGAGCGAAACGTTATGCCCGTTTGAGCGAAGGGGTATCCGTATGCGATCGGCAGCCCACGACCGCACTCTAGAGAGGAATTTGGGCGCCGGACCGGAAATCTCCGAATGCAACCTTTTACCGACCGGGTCGAAGTGCCGATTCGGAATTGTGGCTCTCGGGCGGTTCCGACCCCGGGTGAATAAACATCTGCGTCCGACCGGAGGGTACGGCAATCGGTGTACTAGTACACACCTCCGGAGGCAAATTTTGGGCCCCGGAACGGAATTCCGCAAAACCAGCGCCCTGTTGACCGTCTCGGAGTGCTGATTCCAAATTGTGGTCACATAAGCAATTCGATGCCTGTGCGGAAAGTTATGCCTAATTCCTTCGCTGAAGGGGTAGGAATAAACCGGAGGGGGTGACTATATTGGCGATGTTCGGGCACCCATATCCACGACCTGGGAGGAGATCTCGCGTCGAGTTGAACACGATTCTCATCGCTGTGACTGGTAGCCGCGTGTGGGCTCCGCCAGCAATTCACGTTATCGAGGGTGTCGCTACTACTAGAAAACCTTGGAACAGGGGAGATCGTCCGCTAGAATTGCAATTTCAGAGTGCGAAACGAAGATTTTTTTACCCCGAAACGACGTGTTATTGCCTGAGGCAACAAGGGGGCGTCGAGCGCCTCTGAGTGCCGATTCCGAATTGGGGTCTTATAAGTGATTCCGATAACGAGCGAAACGTTATGCCCGTTTGAGCGAAGGGGTGTAGTATGCGATCGGCAGCTCGTGACCACGCTCCCGGAGAGGAATTGGGCGCTGGATCGGAAATCTCCGAATCGACCTTTTACCGACCGGGTCGAAGTGCCGATTCGGAATTGTGGCCTTGTGGGTGGTTCTGAGCCCCGGGCGAATAAATATCTGCGTCCGACCGGAGGGTACGGCAGTCGGTGTAACACACGCTCCCGGGGCAAATTTTGGCCCCAAAACCGAATTCCGCCAAACCAACGCCCTGTCGACCGTCTCGGAGTGCCGATTCTAAATTGTGGTCACATAAGCGATTCCGATACCCGTGCAGAAAGTTATGCCAATTCCTTCGCCGAAAAGGTGGGAATAAACCGGAGGGGGTGACTATATCGGCAATGTTCGAGCACCCATATCCACGGCCTGGGGAGGAGATCTCACGTAGAGTGAACACGACTTCCGATCGCTGTGACGGGGCGGCTTCGTGTGTGGGCTCCGCCAACCATTCGCGTAATCGAGGGAGTCGCTATGCCAAAAAATATTGGAATATGGGAGATCATCCGCTAGAATTGCAATTTTGGAGTGTGAAACGAAGGTTTTTCGACCCCGAAATGACGTCTTATCGCCTGAGGCAATAAAGCGGCATCGAGCGACTTTGAGTGCCGATTCCGAATTGGGGTCTTATAAGAGATTCCGATAACCGAGCGAAAAGTTATTCCGTTTGAGCGAAGGGGTGTCCGTATGCGATCGCATCGGCAGCCCGCGACCACGCTCCCAGAGAGGAATTTGGGCGCCGAACCAGAAATCTCCGAATGCGACCTTTTACCGACCGGGTCGAAGTGCCGATTCGGAATAGTGGCCACGCGGGCGGTTCCGACCCCCGGGCGAATAAATATCTGCGTCCGACCGGAGGGTACGACAGTCGGTGTACTAGTACACACGCTCCGGGCACGAATTTTGGCCCCAGAACGGAATTCCGTGAAACCAGCACCCTGTCGATTGTCTCGGAGTGCCGATTCCGAATTGTGGTCACATAAGCGATTCCGATGCCCGTGCGGAAAGTTATGCCCAATTCCTTCGCTGAAGAGTTGGGAATAAACCGGAGGGGGTGACTATATCGGCGATGTTCGGGCACCCATATCTACGACCTGGGGAGGAGATCTCGCGTCGAGTTGAAAACGACTTCGATCATTGTGACTGGGCGGCTCCACGTGTGGGCTCCGCCAGTGATTCGCGTAATCGACTGAGTCGCTACTGCCAAAAAACCTTGGAATAGGGGAGATCGTTCGCTAGAATCACAATTTTGGAGTGTGAAATGAAGGTTTTTCGACCCC
The DNA here is from genome assembly GCA_014218235.1 of Colocasia esculenta. Taxonomy (NCBI): domain Eukaryota; kingdom Viridiplantae; phylum Streptophyta; class Magnoliopsida; order Alismatales; family Araceae; genus Colocasia; species Colocasia esculenta. The sequence goes on along the minus strand of CM024753.1, from coordinate 20,543,137 downwards.
GAAATGACGTCTTATCGCCTGAGGCAATAAATGGGCATCGAGCGCCTCTGAGTGCCGATTCCAAATTGGGGTCTTATAAGAGATTCCGATAACCGAGCAAAATGTTACGCTCGTTGAGCGAAGGGGAGGAGATCTCATGTCGAATTGAACACGACATCCGATCACTGTGACTGGGTGGCTGCGCGAGTGTGCTCCGCCAACGATTCGCGTAATCGAGAGAGTCGCTATGCCAAAAAAACTTTGGAATAGGGGAGATCGTCCGCTAGAATCGAAATTTCGGAGTGCGAAACGAAGGTTTTTCGACCCCAAAATGACAAACTTATCTCCTATGGCAATAAGGGGGCGTCGAGCGCCTCTGAGTGCCGATTCCGAATGGGGTCTTATAAGTGATTCCGATAATCGAGCGAAAAGTTATGCCCGTTTGAGCGAAGGGGTGTCCGTATACGATCGCATCGGCAGCCGCGACCGCGCTCCCGGAGAGGAATTTGGGCGCGGACAGGAAATCTGAATGCGACCTTTACCAACGGGTCGAAGTGCCAATTCTGAATTGGGGCCTCGCGGGGGGCGGTTCCGACCCCGGGCGAATAATATCCGCGTCGACCGCAGGGAATGACAGTCGGTGTACTAGTACACACGCTCCGGGGGCGAATTTTGGCCCCGGAACGGAATTCCGCAAAACCAGCGCCCTGTCGATCGTCTCGGAGTGCCGATTCCGAATTGTGGTCACATAAGCGATTCTGACGCCGAGTGGAAAGTATGCCCAATTTCTTCGCTGAATGGGTGGGAATAAATCGGAGGGGGTGACTATATCGGCGCTATTCGGCACCCATATCCACGACCTGGGGAGGAGATCTCGCATCGAGTTGAACACAACTTCCAATCTCTGTGACTGGGTAGCTCGCGGTGTGTGCTCCGCCAGTGATTCGCGTAATCGAGGGAGTCGCTACTGCCAAAAAACCTTGGAATAGGGGAGATCGTTCGCTAGAATCACAATTTCGGAGTGCGAAATGAAGTTTTTTCGACCCCAAATGACGTCTTATTGCCTGAGGCAACAATGAAGCATCGAGTGCCACTGAGTGCCGATTCCGAATTGGGGTCTTATAAGCGATTCCGATAACCGAGCGAAAAGTTATGCCCGTTTGAGAGTAGGGGTGTCCGTATGCGATCGCATCGGCAGCCCGCGACCGCGCTCCCAGAGAGGAATTGGGCGCCGGACCGGAAATCTCCGAATGCGACCTTTTACCGAACGGGTCGAAGTATCGATTCTAAACGTGCGGTTCCGACCCCGGGCGAATAATATCCGCGTCCAACCGCAGGGTACGGCAGTCGGTGTACTAGTACATACGCTCTGGGGGCGAATTTTAGCCCCGAAACGGAATTCCTCAAAACCAGCGCCCTGACGACCGTCTCGGAGTGCCGATTCCGAATTGTGGTCACATAAGCGATTCTGATACCCGTGCGGAAAGTTATGCCCAATTCTTTTGCTGAAGGGGTGGGAATAAACCGGAGGGCGTGACTATATCGGCGATGTTCGGGCACCCATATCCACGACCTGGGGAGGAGATCTCGTGTCGAGTTGAACACGACTTCTGATCACTGTGACTGGGCAGCTCCATGTGTGTGCTCCGCCAGCGATTCGCGTAATCGAGGGAGTCGCTACTGCCAAAAAACCTTGGAATAGGGGAGATCGTCCGCTAGAATCGCAATTTGGAGTGCGAAATGAAGGTTTTTCGACCCCGAAACGACGAACTTATCGCCTGAGGCAACAAGGGGGCGTCGAGCACCTCTGAGTGCCAATTCTGAATTGGGGTCTTATAAGCGATTCCGATAACCGAGCGAAAAGTTATGCCCATTTGAGTGAAGCGGTGTCCGTATGCGATCGCATCGGCAGCCCGCGACCGCGCTCCCGGAGAGGAATTTGGGTGCCGGACTGGAAATCTCAGAATGCGACCTTTTACCGACGGGTCGAAGTGCCGATTCGGAATTGTGGCCTCGCGGGCGGTTCCGACCCCCGGGCGAATAAATATCCGCGTTCGACCGAAGGGTACGGCAGTGGTGTACTAGTACACGCTCCGAGGGTGAATTTTGGCCCGAAATGGAATTCCGCAAAACTAGCGCCCTGTCGACCGTCTCGGAGTGCCGATTCCGAATTATGGTCACATAAGCGATTCCGATGCCCGTGCGGAAAGTAATGCCCAATTCTACTGCCAAAAAACCTTGGAATTGGGGAGATCGTCGGCTAGAATCGTAATTTTGGAGTGTGAAATAAAGGTTTTTCGACCCTGAAATGACGTCTTATCGTCTGAGGCAATATGGATGCATCGAGCGCCTCTGAGTGCCGATTCCGAATTGGGGTCTATAAGCGATTCGATAACCGAGCGAAAAGTTATGCCGTTTGAGCGAAGCGGTGTTCGTATGCGATCGCATTGGAAGCCTGCGACTGCGCTCCCGGAGAGGAATTGGGCACCAGACCGGAAATCTACGAATGCGACCATTTACCGACGGGTCGAAGTGCCGATTCTGAATTGGATCCTCGCAGGCGGTTCCGACCCCAGGGCGAATAAATATGCACGTCTGAACGGAGGGTACGACAGTCGGTGTACTAGTGCACACGCTCCGAGGGCGGAATTTTGGCCCCGAAACGGAATTCCGCGAAACTAAAGCACTGTCGACCGTCTCGGAGTGCCGATTCCGATTTGTGGTAACATAAGCGATTCTGATGCCCGTGCGGATAGTTATGCCCAACTCTTTCGCTGAAGGGGTGGGAATAGACCAGAGGGGGTGACTATATCGGCGATGTTCGGGCACCCATATCCACGACCAAGGGAGGAGATCTAGCGTCGAGTTGAACACGACTTTCCCTCGCTGTGACTGGGCGGCTCGGCGTGTGTGCTCTGCCAGCGATTCGCGTAATCGAGGGAGTCGCTACTGCTAAAAAAACCAGGAATAGGAAGATCGTCGGCTAGAATCGCAATTTTAGAGTGCGAAACGAAGGTTTTTTGACCCTGAAACGACGTCTTATTGCCGAGGCAATAAGGGGGTGTCGAGCGCCTCTGAGTGCCGATTCCGAATTGGGGTCTTATAAGCGATTCCGATAACCGAAAAAAAGTTATGCCCGTTTGAGCGAAGCGGTGTCCGTATACCATCGCATCGGAAGCCTGCGACTGTGCTCCCGGAGAGGAATTTGGGCGCCGGACCGGAAATTTCCGAATGCGACCATCTACCGACCGGGTCGAAGTGCCGATTCTGAATTGGGGCCTCGCGGGCGGTTCCGACCCCCGGGCGAATAAATATCCGCATCCAACCGGAGGGTATGACAGTCGGTGTACTAGTACACACACTCCGGGGGGGAATTTTGGCCCCAGAATGGAATTCTGTGAAACCAGCGCGCTGTCGACCGTCTCAGAGTGCCGATTCCGAATTGTGGTAACATAGGCAATTCCGATGCCCGTGCGGAAAGTTATGCTCAATTCTTTCGATGAAGGGGTGGGAATAAACCAGAGGGGGTGACTATATCGGCGATGTTCGGGCACCCATATCCACAACCTGGGGAGGAGATCTCGCATTGAGTTGAACACGACTTCCGATCGTTGTGACTGGGCGGCTCGCGTGTGGGCTCCGCCAGCGATTCGCGTAATCGAGGGAGTCGCTACTGCCAAAAAACCTTGGAATAGCGGAGATCGTTGTCTAGGATCGCAATTTCAGAGTGCGAAACGAAGGTTTTTCGACACCGAAAACGACGTTTATCGCCTGAGGCACTAAGGGGGCGTCGGCCCCCTGAGTGCCAATTCGAATTGGGGTCTTATAAGCGATTCCGATAACCGAACGAAAATTATGCTCGTTTGAGCGAAGCGGTGTCCGTATGCCATCACATCGGCAGCCTGCAACTGCGCTCCCGGAGAGGAATTGGGCGCCGGACTGGAAATCTCCGAATGCGACATTTACGATCGGGCGAAGTGCTGATTCTGAATTGGGGCCTCGCGGGCAGTTCCGACTCCGGGTGAATAAATATCCGCGTCCGACCAGAGGGTACGATAGTCGGTGTACTAGTACACACGCTCCAAGGGGGGAGGGAGGGGATTTTGGCCTCGGAACAGAATTCCGCGAAACCAACGCGCTGTCGACCGTCTCGGAGTGCCGATTCTGAATTGTGGTAACATAAGTGATTCCAATGCCCGTGCGGAAAGTTATGCACAATTCTTTCGCTGAAGGGGTGGGAATAAATCGGTGGGGGTGACTATATCGACGATGTTCGGGCACCCATATCCACGACTGGGGAGGAGATCTCGTGTCGAGTTGAACACGACTTCCGATCACTATGATTGGGCGGCTCCACGTGTGGGCTCTGCCAGCGATTCGCGTAATCGAGGGAGTCGCTACTGCCAAAAAACCTTGGAATAGGGGAGATCGTCATCTAGAATCATAATTTCGGAGTGCGAAACAAAGGTTCTTCAACCCTGAAATGACGACTTATCGCCTGAGGGAATATGGTTGCATCGAGCGCTCTGAGTGCCGATTCCGAAATGGGGTCTTATAAGCGATTCCGATAACCGAGCGAAAAGTTATGCCCGTTTGAGCGAAGCGGTGTCCGTATGCGATCGCATTGGAAGCCTGTGACTGCGCTCCCGGAGAGGAATTTTGGCGCCGGACCGGAAATCTACGAATGCGACCATTTTTTGACCGGGTCGAAGTGCCGATTCTGCATTGGGTCCTCACGGGCGGTTCCGACCCCGGGCGAATAAATATGCGTGTCCGACCGGAGGGTACGACAATCGGTGTACTAGTACACACGCTCGGGGGGAATTTTAGCCCCAGAACGGAATTTCGCGAAACCAACGCGCTGTCGACCGTCTCGGAGTGCCGGTTCCGAATTGTGGTAACATAAGAGATTCCGATGCCCGTGCGGAAAGTTATGCGCAATTCTTTCACTGAAGGGGTGGGAATAGACCAGAGGGGGTGACTATATCGGCGATGTTCGGGCACCCATATCCACGACCTGGGGAAGGGATCTCGCTTCGAGTTGAACAGACTTCAAATCGCTGTGACTGGGCGGCTCCGCGTGTGTGCTCTGCCAGTGATTCGCGTAATCGAGGGAGTCGCTACTGCCAAAAAACCTTGGAATAGGGGAGATCATCGGCTAGAATCGTAATTTCAGAGTGCGAAACGAAGGTTTTTCGACCCCGAAACGACGTCTTATCGCCTGAGGCAATAAGGGGGCGTCGAGCGCCCCTGAGTGCCAATTTCGAATTGGGTCTTATAAGTGATTCCTATAACCGAGCGAAAAGTTATGCCCGTTTGAGCGAAGCGGTGTCCGTATGCGATCGCATCGGCAGCCTGCGACTGCGCTCCAGGAGAGGAATTTGGGCGCCGGACTGAAAATCTCCGAATGTGACCATTTACCGATCGGGTCGAAGTGCCGATTCTGAATTGGGGCCTCGCGGGCGGTTCCGACCCGGGAAAAAATATCCACGTCCGACCGGAGGGTACGACAGTCGTTGTACTAGTACACACGCTCCGGGGGGGAATTTTGGCCCCGAAATGAATTTCACAAAACCAACGTACTGTCGATCGTCTCGGAGTGTCGATTCCGAATTGTGGTAACATAAGCGATTCCGATGCCCGTGCGGAAGTTATGCCCAATTCTTTCGCTGAAGGGGTGGGAATAAACCGAAGGGGGTGACTATATCAGCGATGTTCGGGCACCCATATCCATGACCTAGGGAGAAGATCTCGCGTCGAGTTGAACACGACTTCCGATCGTTGTGACTGGGCGGCTCCATGTATGGGCTCTGCCAGTGATTTGCGTAATCGAGGGAGTCGCTACTGCCAAAAAACCTTGGAATAGGGGAGATCATCGGCTAGAATCGTAATTTCAGAGTGCGAAACAAAGGTTTTTCGACCCTGAAAAAACGTCTTATCGCCTGAGACACTAGAGTGCATCGAGTGCCTCTGAGTGCCGATTCCGAATTGGGGTCTTATAAGCGTCCGATAACCAAGCGAAAAGTTATGCCCGTTTTAGCGAAGCGGTGTCCGTATACAATCGCATTGGAAGCCTGCGGCTGTGCTCCCGGAGAGGAATTGGGCGCCGGACCGGAAATCTACGAATGCGACCATTTATCGACTGGGTCGAAGTGCCGATTCTGAATTGGGGCCCGCGGGCGGTTCCGACCCCCCCTAGCGAATAAATATCCGCGTCCGACCGGAGGGTATGGTAGTCGGTGTACTAGTACACACGCTCCAGGGAGGAATTTTGGCCCCGAAACGGAATTTCACGAAACTAGCGCCTTGTCGACCGTTTTGGAGTGCCGATTCCGAATTGTGGTAACATAAGCGATTTCGATGCCTGTGCGGAAAGTTTTGCCCAATTCTTTCGCTGAAGGGGTGGGAATAAATCGGAGGGGGTGACTATATCGGCGATGTTCGGGCACCCATATCCACGACCTGGGGAGGAGATCTCGCGTCGAGTTGAACACGACTTCCGATCGCTGTGACTGGGCGGCTCCGCGTGTGGGCTCCTCCAACGATTCGCGTAATCGAGGGAGTCGCTACTGCCAAAAAACCTTGGAATATGGGAGATCATCGGCTAGAATCGTAATTTCGTAGTGCGAAATGAAGGTTTTTCGACCTGAAACGACATCTTATCGCCTAAGGCAATAAGGGGCATCAAGCGCCTCCGAGCGCCGATTCCGAATTGGGGTCTTATAAGCGATTCCGATAACCAAGCGAAAAGTTATGCATGTTTGAGCGAAGCGGTGTCCGTATGCGATCGTATAGAAGCCTGCGACTGCGCTCCCGGAGAGGAATTTGGGCGCCGGACCGGAAATCTCCGAATGCGACCATTTACCGACTGGGTCGAAGTGCCGATTCTGAATTGGGGCCTCGCGGGCGGTTCCGACCCCCTGGCGAATAATATCCGCGTCCGACGGAGGGTATGGCAGTCGGTGTACTAGTAACACGCTCCGGGGGAATTTTGGCCCCGGAACGGAATTCCGCGAAACCAGCACACTGTCGACCGTCTCGGAGTGCCGATTCCGATTGTGGTAACATAAGCGATTCCGATGCAAGTGCGGAAAGTTATGCCCATTCTTTTGCTGAAGGGGTGGGAATAAATCGGAGGGGGTGACTATATCGGCGATGTTTGGGCACCCATATCCACGACCTGGGGAGGAGATCTCATATCGAGTTGAACACAACTTTCGATCGTTGTGACTGGGCGGCTCCGCTTGTATGCTCCGCCAGCGATTCGCGTAATCGAGGGAGTCGCTACTGCCAAAAAACCTTAGAATAGGGGAGATCGTCGGCTAGAATCATAATTTCATAGTGCGAAACAAAGGTTTTTGGACCCCGAAATGACGTCTTATCTCTTGAGGCATTAAGGGGGCATCGAGCGCCTCTGAGTGCCGATTCCGAATTGGGTTCTTATAAGCGATTCCGATAACCGAGCGAAAAGTTATGCCCGTTTGAGCGAAGCGGTGTCCGTATGCGATCGCATCGGAAGTCTGCGACCGCGCTCCGGAGAGGAATGTGGGCGCCAGACCAGAATCTCCGAATGCGACCATTTACCGACCGGGTCGAAGTGCCGATTCTGAATTGGGGCCTCGCGGACGGTCCGAACCCCGGGTGAATAAATATCCCCGTCCGACCGGAGGGTACGCAGTCGGTGTACTAGTACACACGCTCTGGGGGGGAATTTTGGCTCCGGAACAGAATTCGTGAAACCAGCGCCCTGTCGACCGTCTCGGAGTGCCGATTCCGAATTGTGGTAACATAGGCGATTCCGATGTCCGTGCGGAAAGTATGCCCAATTCCTTCGCTAAAGGGGTGGGAATAAACCTGAAGGGGTGACTATATCGGCGATGTCGAGCACCATATCCACGACCTGGGGATGAGATCTCGCATCGAGTTGAACACGACTTCCGATCGCTGTGACTGGGCGGCTCCGCGTTTGTGCTCCGCTAGTGATTCGCGTAATCGAGGGAGTCGCTACTGCCAAAAAAACCTTGCAATATGGGAGATCATCGGCTAGCATCGCAATTTCAGAGTGCAAAATGAAGGTTTTTCGACCCTGAAATGACGTCTTATCGCCTGAGGCAATAAGGGGGCGTCGAGCGCCTCTGAGTGTCGATTCCGAATTGGGGTCTTATAAGCGATTCCGATAACCGAGCGAAAAGTTATGCCCGTTTGAGCGAAGCGTGTCTGTATGCGATCGCATCGGCAGCCTGCGAGCACGCTCCCGGAGAGGAATTTGGGGGCCGGACCAGAAATCTCCGAATGCGACCATTAACGACCGGGTCGAAGTGCCGATTCGGAATGGGGCCTCGCGGGCGGTTCCGACCCCCTGGCGAATAAATACCGCGTCCGACCGGAGGGTACGGCAGTCGATGTACTAGTACACACGCTCCGGGGGGGAATTTTGGCCCCGGAACGGAATTCCACGAAACCAGCGCCTTGTCGACCGTCTCGGAGTGCCGATTCCGAATTGTGGTAACATAAGCGATTTCGATGCCCGTGCGGTAAGTTATGCCCAATTCATTCGCTGAAGGGGTGGGAATAAACCGGAGGGGGTGACTATATCGGCGATGTTCGGGCACCCATATCCACGACCTGGGGAGGAGATCTCGCATCGAGTTGAACACGACTTTCGATCGCTGTGACTGGGTGGCTCCACGTGTGAGCTCAGCCAGCGATTCAGTAATCGAGGGAGTCGCTACTGCCAAAAAATCTTGGAATAGGGGAGATCGTCGGCTAGAATCGCAATTTTGGATTGCGAAACGAAGGTTTTACAACCCGAAACGACGTCTTACCGCCTGAGGCAATAAGGGGTCGTCGAGCGCCTCTGAGTGCCGATTCCGAATTGGGGTCTTATAAGCAATTCCGATAACCGAGCGAAAAGTTGTGCCGTTTGAGCGAAGCGGTGTCCGTATGTGATCGCATCGGAAGCCTGCGACCGCTCTCCCGGAGAGGAATTTGGGCGCCCAATCGGAAATCTCCGAATGCGACCATTTACCGACCAGGTTGAAGTGCCGATTCTGAATTGGGGCCTCGCGGGTGGTTCCGACACCGGGCGAATAAATATCCCCGTCCGACCGGAGGGTACGGCAGTCGGTGTACTAGTACACACGCTCCGGGGGGGAATTTTGGCTCCGAAATGGAATTCCGCGAAACCAGCGCCCTGTCGACCATCTCGGAGTGCCGATTCCGAATTGTGGTAACATAGGCGATTCCAATGCCCGTGCGGAAAGTTATGCCAATTCTTCACTGAAGGGGTGGGAATAAACCTGAGGGGGTGACTATATCGGAGATGTTCGGGCACCATATCCATGACTTGGGGAGAAGATCTCGCGTCGAGTTGAACATGACTTCCGATCGCTGTGACTGGGCGGCTCCGCGTGTGTGCTCCGCCAGCGATTCGCATAATCGAGGGAGTCGCTAATGCCAAAAAACCTTGGAATATGGGAGATCGTCGGCTAGAATAGCAATTCAGAGTGCAAAACGAAGGTTTTTCGACCCCGAAACGACATCTTATCGCCTAAGGCAATAAGGGGGCGTCGAACGCCTTGAGTGTCGATTCCGAATTGGGGTCTTATAAGCGATTCCGATAACTGAGCGAAAAGTTATGCCTGTTGAGCGAAGCGGTGTCCGTATGCGATCGCATCGGCAGCCTGCGACCGCGCTACCGGAGAGGAATTGGGGCACCGGACCAGAAATCTCCGAATGTGACCATTTTAGACCGGGTCGAAGTGCCGATTCTGAATTGGGGCCTTGCGGGCGGTTCCGACCCCCGGACGAATAAATATCCACGTCCGACCGGACGGTACGGCAGTCAATGTACTAGTACACACGCTCGGGGGGGAATTTTGGCCTCGAAACAAAATTCCGAAAACCGGCGCGATGTCGACCATCTCAGACTGCTGATTCCGAATTGTGGTAACATAAGCGATTTTGATGCCCGTGCGGAAAGTTACGCCCAATTCTTTCGCTGAAGGGGTGGGAATAAACCAGAGGGGGTGACTATATCGGCGATGTTCAGGCACCCATATCCACGACCTAGGAAGGAGATCTCAGGTCGAGTTGAACACGACTTCCGATCGCTGTGACTGGACGGCTCCGCGTGTGGGTTCTGCCAATGATTCGCGTAATCGAGGGAGTCGCTACTGCCAAAAAACCTTGGAATAGGGGAGATCGTCGGCTAATATCGCAATTTCAGAGTGTGAAATGAAGGTTTTTCGACCCCGAAACGACGTCATATCGCCTGAGGCAATAATGGGCATCGAGCGCCTCTGAGTGTCGATTCCGAATTGGGGTCTTATAAGCGATTCCGATAACCGAGCGAAAAGTTATGCCCGTTTGAGTGAAGGGGTGTCCGTATGCGATCGCATGGCAACCTGCGACCGCGCTCCCGGAGAGGAATTTGGGCGCCGGACCAGAAATCTCCGAATGTGACCATTTACCGACCGGGTCGAAGTGCCGATTCTGAATTGGGGCCTCGCGGGCGGTTCCGACCCCTGCGCGAATAATTATCCGCGTCCGACCGGAGGGTACGCAGTCGGTGTACTAGTACCACGCTCCGAGGGAGAATTTTGGCCCCGAAATGGAATTCCGCGGAAACCAGCCCCTGTCGACCGTCTCAGAGTGCCGATTCCGAATTGTGGTAATATAAGTGATTCCGATACCCGTGCGGAAAGTTATGCCCAATTTCGCTAAAGGGGGGGGAATAAACCGGAGGGGGTGACTATATCAGCGATGTTCGGGGCACCCATATCCATGACCTGGGGAGGAGATCTCACGTCGAGTTGAACCGACTTCCGATCGCTGTGACTGGGCGGCTCCGCGTGTGGGCTCCGCCAGCGATTCGCGTAATCGAGGGAGTCGCTACTACCAAAAAACCTTGGAATAGGGGAGATCGTCGGCTAGAATTACAATTTCAGAGTGCAAAACAAAGGTTTTTCGACCCTGAAACGACGTCTTGGCGCCTGAGGCAATAAGGGGGCGTCGAGCACCTCTGAGTGCCAATTCCGAATTGGGGTCTTATAAGTGATTCCGATAACCGAGCGAAACATTATGACCGTTTTAGCGAAGGGGTGTTCGTATTGATCGCATCGGCAGCCTGTGACCGCGCTCCCGGAGAGGAATTTGGGCGCCGACCGAAAATCTCCGAATGCGACCATTTACCGACCGAGTCGAAGGGTCGATTCTGAATTGGGGCCTCGCAGGCGGTTCCGACCTCCGGGCGAATAGCTTCAACAGATTGCCACGGAATAATGACCCCATATCCTATAGATCTCGGATATTTAGGTTCCAGCAGGAGAGGATTGGGGATCTGCAAGGCTGCTCTTAAAATAGGTGACAAATGAGCTGGATTTGTAGAGTCTTGACAACTGGATTGGATGGCTTGGCAATTTGGGTGATGGTTTGAGTTTAGGAATGATTGGATGCCCCTAGCTCGGCTGGTTCTCTAGCTTCATGCTCCTTCTCTTTAATAGGTGCCTCTACCTCCTCTATCACCTCTTTGTTTGGGCAAGGAAATGTTGAAACCACTCCTACAGTCACGGGTTGGATGGATTTTCTCTCCTATCAATGCCTCGTCTATAACCTCCTCATGATGGACTGACTCTTTCTCCTAGAATGAGAGTAAATGGAGTGTGAGACTGAAGGAATGGTTGGTTGTGATCTCACACTTTTAGAAGGAGGAGAATGAGTTGGAGCCTTTGACTCGGGTTTGGATGAGAGTGTTGTATAGTTGAGGTGGTAGCAGTCCAAACAGGTCACAACATGCAGGTTGTTTGAACTGGACTGGGCGAGAGGGTCCTCCAAGTAGGACTCAAGAATTCTTGCTCGATCACAGAGTTGAGCAAATGTGGAAATGTGGCTTAGCTCAAGTAAGGATCGAAGCTCAGAGTGGAATTATAATTAGAAAAGGGATAGCTTGAGACTCAGAGATGCCCAAACCTGATCTAAAAGCCATGTCTCTCCACCTGATAGCAAACTTAAGGAAGGATTCATCTGGTCTCATTTTCTCTGCCGCCAAATCGGAAAGTGTAGGGGTTGGACTTGTCAAATGTTCAAAATGAGCTATAAACCTTTCTGAAAGAATGTCAAAGTTGACAAGGTATGTAGCTGGAGAGATATGAACCATAAAAGAGCCTCACCTTCAAGTGATTTGTAGAATAAATGGATAAGTAGGGCTCGATCATGAAACCATTGACAAGAATCATAAGAAATTTGGCAAGGTGAAAGTGAGGATCAGTAGTCCCATCATACCTCTGTATTTAGGAAACTTGAATCATGGTGGAAAATGTACAGGTGGGAGTTTGCAATAGCTCTTCCAAGAATGAGATTTTGGCAAATATTTAGCTAGGAGCATCCTGACATACCCCTCCATCTCACTCCTATGGATGTAGTCTTGTGGTGGAGGAGCGTTAGGAGGGGTAGAGTGCATTGATTTGCAGGGAATGGTGGATCGAACTTCTGTAGAGGTCCTAGATTGAGTATGAATGTTGGACGGGACCCTACCACTAGGAACTTTAGGTTGAGCTTGAGATTTGTCCTGGGGGATTGAGTAGAAGCACAAGATGTCTTGCCCCTGGACAAGAACTGAAGGAGCTGACTGGGGGGTAACGTGAAAGGAAATGAGACAACTCCACATCCTCTTGGGGGAGGAGAGGAGTTGAGGAAGAAGATCGCTGAAAAAATGAGTTTTCCATTGGTTACTTCCATTCAAGCTCATGTATCAGGTTAGCATACACAGTGAACTCATCCATCAGGTTCTTCTTTAGGTAATTAAGCCGAACATGTTAACAATGTGAAAAATAGACAGTATGATGATTGACGTCAACACACATGGGACGATATGCACTATCATGAAAAAGATACGACAAGGGAGCTTGTTGTCAACATGAACATCAGACCATTTCTCAAGAGTTGGGTCCTAGATAGCTTTTAAACTTATTTTGGCCAAGCTTAGAATGATTTCTTGATTGTTCTCTCAAGATAAGAGGGAGACAGATATGGCCAACACAGTGTAGACTCGTGAGCTCACAACACACAACCCGGTTTTCTAGACACAGGTGAAGGTCCTCTTGCCCCGTACCGTGAGGGAATCCACGGAATGTAGGGACTTATAGAGTTCTCATTGGCACCGATCCGATTTACCTGAGAGGGAATCCCAAGTAAAGACCATGAACCAAAGATGGGCTATCTTAGAATGTGTGAAGAGGCTGCTCACTCACCACTCACCAACCTGCAGATAGAGAGGGAAAGAAAAAAGTGAATAAAATCTGGATTATACTCAGATGAGAAGAAATAAAATACACATTGTAGGCAAGACAAGCAAATCATGTAACTGCATAACTCAACAACATCACACGGTGGTCTAAATCCCACAAAGTCATGAAAGCACACACTGGAAAAACAAGACGGTGGTATGATGTTTAGAAAGAATTGATATCAGGACATCAGTACGTGCATGGATTTAGGAAATATTGGAGTTAAAATTAGCATGTTGATGACATGCACTCTTAACCTTAAAAAAATAACCCAGCAGCAAGATGGCATTAAAGTCAACTTTAGCGGCTTGCCACATGGACATTAAAATATTGGTTTAAAATGGTCCTGGTGATGCAATGTGGGGATTAAACTAACCTAAATTGTTCTTCTTGAAAGATCACCGTGAAATCTAGAAAGAAGGTGTGATTTGCAGAGATACTACTAAAACGGCAGGAAGTTAAGAAGAAATGTCACCATGGCAAGCAGTGTGTGTCCCACCATGATCGCCAGAAAAATTGTAGACATTATTTTTCGGTGATGAATGTCCACATTCCTTTTGGCGAAAAGATGGCAAAAGGGAAATGATGAGTGATCGCCAGGGACTTTTTACCTCCGCCCGGAGGAGATGTGATCAGATAACGCCTCAATGTGGAGATGATGGATTCTTCACTCCTCCTCCTTCGGCGGCCAAAGGGTGAGGGCTCCACAGTGTAGCTTCAATTTTCCTGCAAAAGAAACAAACACAAAAGACCCATTAGACTGAAAATTATGGTAGCATGTGCTCACATATATGAAAAAACACACAATCGAGGGGCGTCTTACCCGGTTGGAGGCTTGAGAAGGAAGACGGCCAACGTTATGACCACCTTCCCTCCCTCCTTTGTTTATAGAAAACCCATCTAAATTGGGTATTGAAAGGATGCACTACGTGAGTGTGCCAAGTGTAAGGAAATGCAATATGTACCATAAAAAATTAAATTAATGGAGAGGAGGAGAATGGGAATCCCTGTCCAATAGGCGCATGATGTGGGTGTTCTCCAGGGCGACGAGCTCCTTTAAGAGTCCGCCGTCAATGTGACGTGAGCGAGGATGGCTTGTCGTCGGCCTTGGGTACCCGCCGAGTGGTGTTTTGTGAAGTGCAGCGACGACGGCAGAGCTGGAGCGGGGGTGTGCTTGGACGTCGGAGTGATGTGCAGGAGTTGTTGTCGTCACGGCAGGAAGACTTTGGGTGTGCTACAGTGAGGAGGCCGCGCGATGGAGAGCATGTAAAAGATAGATCACTAGCCTCTTACGACCCCAGCGAACCCGGCTCGGTGTGGAGTGTCCTCGTGGAGAGAGAGAACTGTCCCCGGTTTGTCTCCGCTGCTGGGTGGCTGCCGCAATGGAAAGGAAAGCCTGTCCGCTGACCAAGACATCCTAACTGGAAGGAAGTGCACTGACTTGGTCAACCTATCCACGATCACCCAAACACCATCATGCCTCTGCGGAGTATGGGGCAAACCAACAACAAAATCCATGGTGATGTCGTCCCACTTCCACTCAGGAATGGCCAACGGCTGCAGCTCACCACTAGGACGCTGATGCTCAGCCTTCACCTGCTGACAGGTAAGGCACCGAGCGACAAACTCTGCCACACCCTCTTCATCCTTGCCACCAGAGCTTATAGGACCACTATTCAGAATCGGCCCTCGGAGACGCTCAATGCCGCTTACTGCCTCAAGCAGTAAGGCGTCGCCTCCATCCCAAAAAATCTTACATTCTCCCCTCAAAATTGCAATTCTAGTGGGCGTTTATCTGGTGGAGTGAGAACATTTTCCCCCCTTAGGGGAGGGTGCGCTCTCCTAGACCAAGCTCCTGAGGACTGATTTTATCAAAAAAAAAAAAAGAGTCAGCCTACCCTGGCAGTCGAGAAATTATGGTCGTCCTGGCATGAGAATTCTTCTCGAGGCCGTAAATGCTTGTGCACGAACGCCCACGATATATCTACCCCTTCTAGCTTATTCTCACCCCCTCAGTGAAAATGGTCAGAACTCTTCGATTGGTGATCAGAATCATTCATAAGTCCCCAATTCGGAATCGGAACTCCGAGACGCTTGAGATGGGTCTAGTTACGTGAGATTCCATTCCGAAACTGAAAATCCTCCCCGGAGCGTGAGTGTAGGTACAACGATTGGATCGATTCTCCCACCGTTTTAGAACAATGTGAGTATTTTTTCGCCTGACAGCCGAACACCTTCCGAGACTCCAATCTGGAATTGGCACTCGAGACGTCGCCACTAGGTCGAATTCAGAGATGTCTACTCTGGTGTCCCGATGCCTCTCTGAGAGTGTGGCCGCGGGCACACGATCTGATCGAGTATGACACCCATCGATCGAATGGACATAACTTTTCGCTCGGTTTCAAAATCGCTTATAGGACTACATTCAGAATCGACACTCCAAAGCACTCGATGCCGCTTACCACCTCAAATAGTAAGACGTCGCCTCCCACCTCAAAAGTCTCTCGACCAGCTTGCAGATTCTTTTGCATCTCATGCTGTGGAAACACCAAAATGCAGAATTTTACTCTTCCAAAGAACTTCCTATTGCTGCTAGAAGCTGTGCCAAGATTGATGCTAGGGTATGCCTAGCATACGTCTATGACATGTGTAATATTACCTTTCTTTCTGTTTGTTTTCTTTTCAGGGTTATGCCCCCGGTGACTATGTAAGATTTATCATCCTTATAAATTTATTTTGTATGTTTGCTAAGGTGGAGTGAGAACATTCTCATCATCCTCCAAATTGGGGATGCACTCTCCTAGGCAGCATACAAAATCATTTACTGCAAAAAAAAAAAATCATAGATCAAGTCATATACCAATGAATACCTCAGCAAAAAACTTAAATCTTGATGTGTGGTATGAGAAGATATACAGCATTCACCCATGTCAACACGACAGTGGCATCCCCTACAACTACTATAACTCAAAATGTATTTTGATCCACTGGCGTCTGAAGGGGTTCGAGAGAGTCGACGATGTCCCTCATTAGAGGCCTCGCCTTCGGGTTACGGTTCAGGCAGTGGTATGCTAGCATTGCTGCCTTGTGAACACCTTTGATGGGTTAGTCTCCTTCTAGTCTTGGATCTATAATGTTCAGGAGCTTCTTCCTCTCATTGAGCATTGGGAGGGCCCAATCAGCAGGTTTTGCTCCCGGGCAGGCCGTGTTTTGTCCAGTGATTTCTTGCCAGTGAGTAACTCAAGAAGGACGACGCCGAAGCTATAAACATCGCTTCTCGCAGTCAGATGCCCTACCAAGCAAAGGAACTTTGATTAACTCACATGTTCTCTGATGTACTCGGATGATGTTATAGCTCATGTAATGTCAAAGTAAATACGAACAAAAAGGCATCAGTACAATATGCATAACAAAGCCAATCTGATGAATTGTGCAGGAGGATATGAAACAAATGGCTACCATCTAACAATATGCTAGCTTCCCCAGAAACTAGAAAATACTGAACATGAACATACGAGCATTTGGGATTGATGGTCTAACATTGAATATGAAATGTAGAGATGACGGACATGAAACAGGATAAGCATTGTCCATGTGCGATTATCATGGTTCTTTCATCACGTAATTGTTTAGAACAACAAGATAAATTAAGCATGTGAATTTCAAACTTTATGACTTCATGCTGCAAATTCTTTCCTTCCCTTTTCTAATATTGCCTAGATAAGCAAGATAATCCTATGCTTCACATTAATTTCCATCTGTCATCACCATTTTTTAGCATTAAATAGCAAATAGGGTAGTAAAACCAAAAGTTTGTGGTGATGGACGATGATGACAATCAAAAAGCAATAATTATTAGTGTCTTTGAATCAACAAGGGTTTGGGATTTCAATGTTTCTCTAGCATTCTTAAAGCAAAAAAAAAAGACAGTAGGTTCCAATCAACAAGGGTTTGTGCATCCCTTCTCTCTTTTATTGATATACTCTTGGCACTATCCACATTTCAAAATAAGCAGCAGCTGTCGACAAATAGAATCTCTTATCGGTCACCAAGATGCATTCTGAATAAATATGATAGAATTGCAGTATATCATAAAATGAAAATGCTAAAAGATCACAGCACTTCATGGGCAGCATATTCACAGGCATTGCTTCTCTCAGAAGGATAAGATTCAAAAAGCAACATTCTATAATATGACCGGTTCCATCCCTCATGTTACTTTACCAGTCATTACATATTCGGGGGCCGCATATCCATATGTCCCCATAACACGAGTTGAGACATGAGAGTTATCACCAACTGGCCATCCTTCGCAAGCCCAAAGTCTGAGAGCTTTGCATTGTAGTCCTGGTAAGCACTAGAATGTCAGTCAAGTATGTAGAAGAATGGCCCGCATCCTTGAAACAAAGATTATGCAAAAGATTTCATTTAGCCTCAATGACCCTGTCATCATGATGACCATGAGTTCTGAGTACATGTTGTGTGGTCTCTGTTGATTATAGGCATATACATGAGGAGTTGAGGACGGAAGCTAACTATTGGCCTGCTTTAAGCCTACAAACAGTTTCTGAGTTCCCTATTGTCTATGTTCTTTTTGAAGGTTGATTAACTTAAATATCTCAAAGGAGTTAAGTGGTAGTTAAAAAAGAGGAGAGAGTGCATGTTAAACTGAAAGCCGTCACCTAATAAAATTTGTCACTATCAAACATGAATCCTGAACTGAACTCTCACTCACACGGGCATTTCCTGGAAAATAATTTGCTACATCTGTAACCAGACGTAATGACAAGTGAGTAAGGGTTAGTCAGGGCATCCCCAGAAGATACATGCAACAATTACATCCAATGTCAAGTATGCAAGGGTTCCCATGTGTTGGGTAAAGAAGTTAGTCGACAACATCCCTAACCAGCCTCAGTTTGGTAATGGGTTGGGGTTAGAGTTAACTCCAACCCATGACTAAAGTTATATAGGGTTAACTCATTTTTTAGTTTGTTTTCTTATGTGTTAACTCATTTTGACTACAATGAGTTAACCTATTTTCTCTTGGAATTGCTTTGGCAAGATAAAGTGAGCTAACTCACTTTCATATCAAATAGTGACTTGAAAAAAAAAGTAGCAATTAATGTTGTGTTGAGAAAAGAAAAAATAGCAATTAATTTTGTGTACTGTCAAGACAAAAGATAGTTAACCCACTTGAGTTAACCCCAATCCACCTCTAGAGGTGGGTTGAAAAATGTGAGTTAACTCACATTTGACCCACTTTAAATTTAACTCATTTGAGTTAACTTTTTTTGTTACCAAACTATATTTGAGTTAACTCTGAATTAACTTTGAGTTAACTTTAAGTTAACCTGTTACCAAACTGAGGTGCGGAGTTAGTGGAGTTAACGTGAGATAATAAAAAATAAAATAGAAAATATAAAGGCTTTTTATTGAGATAAATTGTATCTTAGACAAAAAAAATAGAAGTTATGTGCAGCCATGTTGGGGCGGAGATGCATATTAAGAACAAAGAGCTAACGAACCATGTACTAACCTGGTCTAGTAAAATGTTGGATGTCTTAAAGTCACGATAAATGACTGGCTTTTCAGCTTCATGGAGAAAAGCAAGCCCTTGTGCAGCTCCAAAGGCAATTTTCATTCTGAGAGACCATGGGAGGGGAACCATTCTACAAAAAATAATTTCAGCATTAGACAGAAGAAAATACATTTTTGTGCTACTGAAAAGCTCCAGGTATCATTTAAGTTCAATGTGTCAAGAGTTTCCAACCAAATAATACATGAAAAAGATCTGGTGTCCTCTTTTTAGTTACACATTGAAGTTATAAAATGAAGATCACTTAAAGAAGAAAATTGCACTAGATTGGGCACTATTTACAAGAAGAAAACTGTATTAAAATGGTACAATCTTTATGCTATGCAGCTTTGTGAATGAAGAAGGTATCAGAAATTAATGTAGCCGCCTTTGCTCAAGTTGGGCCAGACCTTGATGCTGTTACTAAGGCATTACTAAATAGAGGTACAAGGCTGTGATAATGACAATGGTCACACAAGCAGATGATTGCAATACATGATAGGAAACATGTCAAAATGCTTGAAAATAATTTCCACTAACTGAAGAAACCTATACACCTTTTTCTTATTTCATTCCACTGACTAATCATAAACGACTTTGACACAGAAGGCAACATAAAGAAAGAAGTAATGGTATGCTGATACTGATAAGAACTCAGTTTAAATGTTTTTCCTTCATGTGCATGTATCACATAAATATTCTTTGGTGTTTATATATGATAGTTACATGATTATTCAGCTGATGAATATCCTTCATGCCTTCAGAAGGAGATGCACACCTAAGTTTATGGAATTTTGTAATAACTAAAGAAACTTTAAGGCATAGACATGACCTGGACACATGAATCTTCAGTTTCCATGATCTAAAAGAAAACTCTCGGGCATGTGGCTGCTTCAAGTACTTACATGTATGTCTCCTCAAGTCTTTTGCTAGACATGTGATGCGTAGCAAATTCAACAAATATATCATGATCAAGTGGTCTCCAGTAAGAGACAATGTCTATGATTAACTAAAGTCCTATGAGACATCAAGTCTTCTGTTCAAGAACAAGTAGAATCATGATTAACTAAGCATCAAATGGCAAGCACAAGTGAGTCCATTACATGAAGGCCGAAGGATCACAAATCTGTTAAGTGCAAAGACCGAGAATAAAGAGACAGACAGACTAGTTAAATGTATTTTACTCTGAAGATAAGGGAACCACACAATACTTCAACTAAGAAAGTAAAGCAGATAATAAATGAGGGGAACAATACTTGAAAATAGGTTGCTTTCCACACTGCCCCTTGACATGTACTCGTAAATCAACACACGTTGGTCATCTTCACAGCAATATCCAATCAGCTTCACAAGATTTGGGTGTGAAAGCTGCCCTAGGTAGATGACCTCAGCCTGCAGCCATCATACTGAAGAAATGACAAACAAAGACAACCTAGTGATTCCATCAGAAGTATGGAAAAGAAGGAAGATCCTAATACCAGCCATTCCCTGTGACCCTGGAAGCTCTTATCACCATCATGAACCTTAACAGCTACATAAAGAGGCTGGATACCCACTCTAAATCTTCAGAAATAAATCCTTTGTAGACACTTCCAAATCCTCCCCCACCCAGGACACTGTCTTGCCTAAAATTGCATGTGATTGTCTTCAACTCATCAAAGGTGAAGGCTACTAGTGGATTCCTTCCCTGTTCTCGACGCAAATCCTCAACTTCCTCTGGATTTGAAGGCAATTTCTCATCATCCTTCGGCACATACTTCAGTGCACCGTCAGGCTTTGGAGACTCTGTTGTACAAAGAAATCTAAGTGATGGTTAAGACATTCAAAGAGCAACAAGAAGGCATGAAAGACAATAATCATGTCTCCTGATATGATTCGTTTTTATCTTTTGCAAATGACACAATCATTTGAATCAGGTGTGAAACTTTCTAAACATCAGTCAAGACATGAGAAGATTAGGAGGGGAAAAAAACATTAAATTAAAGTGCAAGATACTTGTTCCCATCTGTAACAGCAAAATGTAAACAATGGATGCCAGTTTGTTTAAGAATTTTTGTTCTTATCTTCTCTAGAAGGCATGAAATTACGTGCTAGATCTGAAAACTTTATGACAGTAACATCAAACCACGGCGTACGCTCCACATAGAAGAAAAACAGGACTCTGTTCTGAGATGAGCAGAAAGCGAAGGACAACAAAAGTGGGAGGGAACAGAAGCAAGAACCAGCAATCAGAAACCAGAGGGATAATAAAACCTTTTTAGCAAGGATCGAGAAGAGTCTCACCTGACTTTGCATTCGAGGATACTCTGTAAACAGATGGGTTCGACCTAAACCAGCAGTTACCCATTAATGCTTGCAGCCAAAGCCCCTCGCTCTTACCAACACACCATTTGTGGTGCTGTAACTAGAGAGAGAGAGAGAGAGACAAAGAGAGCATAAAAGTAACAAACTGAGAACCAGGAATTGCTTTCCTGACCAGGTGGCCGACCTGCCCTCCTTGTTTCTGCTATGGAGAGAGAGAGAGAGACAGAGATTAGGAATCCAACTAATACAACGAGATAATTCAAGATGAAATCTTTCAGTGGAGCTTGGGACGGGAAGAGGAGGATAGGAGAGGTACTACAGAAAGTGACGCAAATGACAATAGTGGTGGCAGCCTCATCAAGATTTTTTATAACCCCAGTTTCAGAACAGACAGAACAAGAGTCCTAGAGAGAGAAGATAGAGAGAATCTTTCTGGCCGACTTTGAGCCTCCTTTGCATAGCTCCATTACTGGGTTGTGCTCATCCTATGTGAATAAATGGGAAAAAGCTTAAAGCTCGGAATTTTTTCAAAAATTTTCACCCTCAACAAGAACAGTACTCAGTCCTACTGTGAGAGAACGCACCTATCTGTAGAACAGGGGAAGAGGGGAGGAAGCTGCAACAACAGAGCAGCCAGGGGCTCTCACTATCTGACGCAGCTCTGCCCGCTAATAAATGCTCCGGGGTTTAGGATAGTGCTTTCTGCTCCCCCACCCCCATTCCCCCTTTTGGAGCATGGGTGATCTGGGTGGGTCTGCTCCAGCCTTTCCCCGGGATAAATGATGGTGGCCGGTGGGTTTGAGCAGATTGAGCCCTTAATTTGCTGCGTTTGGTTGTGGTGGTGGCCCCGGGGGTCTGCTTCCCGGAGCTACCCCCACCTCATCAGTACTGTGCTGTGGGTGGAGGTGCCGGTGAGGACCTCTGGTAGTGCTAGGGGCTGTGGTCAGTGCCGTTTCCTGCCATCTCACCTCATCCTTCATTCCTACTCAGACGAAACGGGAGGGAAGGGGACCAAAACGATAAAGATATACCCCTTAACATTTTACATATTTGAATTATATCCTCGGAAAATCATTACCGGTCTTTTTTTTTGTGGGGGGGGGGGGGGTGGATGCATCATACCTATCATATCTTCAAATTCATACCAAATTTATGATCATTTTGTGCTGGGAAAACCTAATAATTGTGGTCCTTATAAAACTATGATTCTAAAGATACAGAATAATCCATATTATTTCCCCCCGCCCCTTCTCTCTTTCAAATTCATACCAAATTTATGATCATTTTGTGCTGGGCAAACCTAATAATTGTGGTCCTTATAAAACTATGATTCTAAAGATACAGAATAATCCATACTATTTCGCCCCCCCCCCCTCTCTCTCTCTCTCCCCCTAGCTTCTCATTAATGGTTAATAAACAAAGAAATATTTAGTGTCTTTGAAGAGGGAATAATAAAAGTGACGTTGAATTGTCTTCTAAGTAATTCAACTATTTGAAAATTTGATAAGACTTTTCTCTCTCTCTTTTTTAAGTAATAAAAAAATTTGGAGGACAATTCATATCAATTTATTATCTTTTTTAGAGGGCACTAAATATTTCTCGAATGAATAATACTTGTGGTAGTCATCTTATATATTTTTATATGATTAGTTTACATGAAATAATTCAACTTAAAATAGAAAATTTGTGAAAATTTTTGAAAAAAAATATGTGAGTTTGAAGACTATAAAGCATAAAGTAGGGCTACAACCGAGTCGGGTTCGAAATCGAAAACACAAATTTCGATTCCGATTCTGATAATCGAAATATAATTTCGATTTTGATAAAATCAGAATGATTAATTTCAACTCTATTTCGATTCCGATAACATTATCGGAACCGAAATTTCGATAAATTAAGATGTTTATCATGATTTTATTTTTGACTTTATAGATAATTTATCAGAATAACCAAGTGCAACAAATCATTTTCTATGTAGTTAACATAAATAGTTCGAAGAAATCATGATACATATATGATCAACTCAAGGACAAAAATTTGAATGACAAGTTTTGCAAGGAAGTTACACAGAAGACTCAAAAGAAAACATTCTACTACCAAACAAGGGTCTCATTCTAACCTTTCCCCTCCTACTCATCACTTTCCTTGCTTTTTCCCCCCAACTTAGCATGCGGTCTTCCCTTGTCCCCTCATTTTAGCTTAGTACATAGAAGGGAGAGGAAAGATGGACCAGGGCCCCACTCCTCCATCTTACTTTATACTACAAAAATAAAAAGATTTTAAGTATATGTAAGAAAGATGCAAGTTTGGAAGGCTCTCCACTGGATATATCTTTTCTATGTACATTCTAGATATTGAGAAATATTTGCTACTTATTTAATAAGTATTGCTCAATTTTTGACTTGATAGGTCACGAAGCACGTATGAGTGAGGTCCGACTTTCTAACCAATCAAGTCGAAAGTTAAATAATATTTCTATCTATTTTACGAGTAAAAATATTTTCTCCTAGATATTTGTTCCCAATAAAATACTTTGTCATGAGAATTCATGTACGGAGAAAAGAGGGGGGGATGAGAAAAGAGCTCATAGAGGTCATGAATATGATCAGGCCAGATTCTGAGTCGAACTACTGTTTCCTTGGGACTTTTTAATAGGTGATCTAGATGAACATAATAGTTTTGCCATGACCTATGAGCTAGTCTTTGCGTTGCCCTAGATTTAAATGAGATTGCACATTGGACTTTTTTTTACAAAAAAGTCTTGGTCATACTTGAATGTAAGTGCAATTGTATCATCTATATCATGGAAGTTTTTTTTTATTAATTTTGGAAGGTTATTGCAAGTATTAAATGGGATTTTTTCCCTTCTTTGTTGATGTTAGTCTTTTTATATTTTTTTTGTTTATTGGGTGTTCTGTTAGGTGAATTATATGAATCCAAGTGTGGGGCCAAGATTGGTCTAGAATCATGCACGGTGAGGACCCGTATACTCATTTTCCTAATGCATTAGGAAAAGACT
The DNA here is from genome assembly GCA_014218235.1 of Colocasia esculenta. Taxonomy (NCBI): domain Eukaryota; kingdom Viridiplantae; phylum Streptophyta; class Magnoliopsida; order Alismatales; family Araceae; genus Colocasia; species Colocasia esculenta. The sequence goes on along the minus strand of CM024753.1, from coordinate 20,518,974 downwards.
ACACACTTGTTTCTTGTCCAAAGAGGTAGACCATCCCCCAATGAATAAAATTATATTTCTTTTTTTTTTAATGTTCTTTCTTTCGTGATTGGGACGACACTTTACAAATTGGTAGCAGCAAAGGATTTACCCATCCTTTTTGCTTTGCTGGGGAGATTTAGGACTTGTTGGATACAACTTATAAAAATAGGAATAACTTTATCATAAACGTGTTTGTAATAATATATTCATTGCAAACTTATTTTTTATTAACTCATGTTTGGAACTTTTCTTAAACAAATTAAAGTGAGTTCATGTCAAATCTTATTTACAAAAAGAGTCTTCACCCTAAATTAACTCAGAGTAGGTTATGAAAAATATGTTTATAGAGGAATTTTGAGTTTATGATAAATTCAAATCAGTTCATGATAACCTCATTTTTAATTATCTAAACTAAGGTTTACTATAAAATTAGTTTAAGCTAAACTTAAACATGCTTATGATATGCTTCCAAACAGCCCTAAGTGGGTTAAAAATTAACTCAGAGCAGGTTTATGAAAAATATGTTTATAGAGGATTTTGAGTTTATGATAAATTCATATGAGTTCATGATAACCTCATTTTTAATTATCTAAACTAAGGTATACTATAAAATTAGTTTAAACTAAACTTAAACATGCTTATGATATGCTTCCAAACAGCCCTTAAGTGGGTTCAAAATTAATTTGGCTTCCAAAAACTGATGAGTCTAAGAAACTTATTAGTCTCAACAACTAAAAGGAAGTAGTAGCCCAGTGGCCCCCTATCTCATGATTCTAATTTTTGTGTTGTTAAGAGTGGCCATCTACCTCAAAAAATAAATAATAAAAAACTAGTAGCGGTGTCCATAGAAAAAGGGTTGGGGCCTTTCCCAATAATGCTTTCAGTACTACATGATGAGGAAGAGAAGACCCTCAGTGGAAGGCTTGAAGGAATCAGTGGGAGGCCACTCATATTAGAGAGAGAATTTTTTTTTTTCAGTGTCTAATAGCTTTCATGTTTACAAGAATATGTGTAGTGAATCCTCTTAACTTTACAATTTACATATATAGCTAACTTTGTTGCATGATGTCCTTTGACAAGAGGCATATTTTATTTTAAATCTCTTCTACCATTTTCTATGTGCCGCCTAACCGTAGTGGGCCAATGAAGACACAAGGAAAAGAAGCTGAGGAAAGGAACATGCTTTTCAACTAATAACTTTGAAGAATAGTGAGAATACTAGTCAATATTAATTGTACAATTTCATCATTCCAAAATGTACAAAGTTGGGGCATGCTTTTCTGACCATATGAAATAAAACTGCCGTATAGCAGTTTGATTATCCCACTTGAAAAAGACCCCCACAAGGCATTTATTTTTCCTTTCAGCAATGACTCTTAACAAAAAATTGAAGGATGGTCTAAGTTTAGGTTATGACTCCAAAATCACTCTGTAATCTTCCATATCTGAGGTTGGATTATGACTTCAAGTATGAAAGTGAAGTTGGGACAAATTATTTCCAGGAACTGTGCTGAGATGTTCTTTCTTTTGTTTTCTTCTTACTAGATAGGATATATAATATAGGATAAGAAAATCTAGGGGTTTTTTTCCCCTTTAATGCCGCAAGATAATCAAATCTATAGATATATTGATAGGATGAACAATCAAGAATTTCTTCTGGATATTAATCATTCCCTTCCTAGATAGCTAGCCATATGGAGATGGTAAGCTTGACAGGGACATGGGGATGACCACTTGGTCTAAGTCATGATTCCCAATTAGAATATTGTTATCTTTTGATGTGTGGCTTTATAGTAGATGGATGGAGACATCCCACCTCTTCTTTGCACTACACTGGCCTGGTCTATTCATCACCCATAGATCTTTTGATCCATGGCTTGGCCATTGAGAGCCATTTCTTCTCTTTTTCTAGTACCTTGTTATTGGATAAGATGTGCCACATTGGGTTAGCATCACTTTGTTGTACAAGCAAGGGAAGAAGGATAAGCTAAGGAAACAGTACTAGCAGCCTGATGAGTGTGATATGTGCTTTAAGAATTATAATGCATATAATCATGTGCTTGGGTTTTTTTTTGTGCTAATAATATTTGCTGCACATTAAAGTTATGTTTGATATTTGGATAGACTGAGGATAGCCTGCCGATTTGGGTAGGGGATTAGGTACCCCAGTTTTTTAATCGAGGATTGCTTAACCTATATTTTAAAGTAAATAAGTTTGGAAAGGAAAAGTGGAGTCCAGAGATTAGAGAGGATTAAGATAACCCTCCTAGATACATGGGATATGCTAACCCCCTTTTTACCTCCACTTATCTATATTTTAATCCGGTTAACCCTCTCGTCCAATGGCGGAGCCACTTTGAGACCAGTGAGGTCCTGTGACCCCATTGGATCGAAAGGTTTCTATTAGTGAGGTAAAATTTTACCATTTGTAATCCGACTGAATCAAAAAAATATGTTTAAAAGTACACCCTCTGAATAAAATTTTTTAGATCCGCCACTGCTCCCGCCAAACCAACCCATGCCCCTAACCCCGGGCATACCCCTCCCTAACCTCTCCTTTACCTCCCGCAACGAATATTGACATGGTGGATGCCTCTTATGTAAGAGACAAAATTTGTGACAATATATACATATTTTATTATCTCTACGTAGACCAACCATATAAAAATATATTCGTAAAGTCCGTCCGCATCCGATATTAATTACTCTCCTTAGTGCTTCATGCTGGTGGAGAGAAAGAGAAGTCTAAGGAGGTTTTGTCTAACATCAAGTTGGTCAATTGGCAGGCATGGATTGTTGTACTTGGGGAATTAATATTCTTGCTTGGGAACATAAGAAGCATTCCTGTTCCCACGCTTATGAGCAATCCACATCAGTCTCTTTGCCCTTTTGATGAGGGAAATCTGAGAACAACGCATTAATTGTCGTGTGGGATAAGTGAACACATCAGGTTGTTTTGCTCCAATGATCGTTTCGTTAGCACAGTAGAGTCTGTACTGTTTTCAGAAAAAAATAGCTGATAATATGAGAACAAGAAGAAGAACGAGGGAAAGTGCAGGATGGATTGATGTCCTTGGTTCAATAGGAAATTAAAAAAAAAGTTATTAAAAGTCATCAATATCAACTGGCCAAGCTGCTAATCTTTGCAAATGGACCAACTTCACAGGTGGGCTCTGAGGGAAATTGGAGAATATTGCCCCATAGTTCCATTCATATCTCATAGACCCCCCCAAGCTTCTTGCTCCATGCTCAATAAGCTACATTAGGACTTACTATGATCATAACTTTACCAAACACCCATTAATTTGTTTAACCCAATTTCTCTACTTTTTCATTTCAATTTTTATTCAAGTATCTAACACTTCACGTGAGTGTATCAAGAAAATTGTCAATTTGGACAAGATGGCTAGCTGTCCATCTGCTATACAGATATATATACAGGTCATTTTGTACTAAGGGGGTGTAGGGAGGTGTTGGAGAGCAGCTTGCATTAGGGTTTACTCATATAACACATGTCTTGGGATGGAATGTTTGATGTGATATGCTTTGTGAGGGTTAGGTAACATTACAAGCAAGCATTGCAACAGCTAAAGTATTATGTGGACAAACCAAAACCCCAAAGCCCCTACAAAGATTACTGCCAACTCTCCACATCTCCATTCCTCCACTCTTCTTAAAATATTAAATTGAATTTACAATAGTCAAAAATTTTTGATCGATCTCTCATATCTCTCTTTCTCAAACACACACACAAAAAATATTTATTGTATTACTAAAAGTCTCTCTTTCAGCGGACACAATACACCGCCAACACATTGCTCATAGAAAGTTTGATGTGCACTTCAAAAATGCATGAATTTTCTCCTCGCACATACTCTAGTCTAAAAATCATATTTTTATAAGAGTATTTTTTTTTTTGCCAATGGCTTAATTTTCCCGTTGAGAACAGAATATTCTCCATACCAAAAATAAAAGTCGATAAAAAATAAGATGGATAACTTTACAAATAAAACTTGCAAAGAGGTCCTCTTGCAAAACAACCTAAACAGTCCATAATCTCGCCCTTATTTGAGCTTAAATCCTATGTGCAAGGTGGGTTCTATCTAGATGGCAGTACAAGGTCTTTCCCATCAATATGGAGCCAGTGTCCATATCACGTTGCAGAGTTCTCTCCAATATGGAACTCCAGGCCCAGGTTGGCCCATGGGAGTCTCCAATTTTTTATATTTTTCCCCTTTTGTTGCCATACTACTCTGCTCCTACTCCTAATAAAATTACTTAACTATTTACACAACAATATTAATTTGGATTCCTCGTACATCATGATATGTACATACAATTTATGTCCAACAATCTTGCAAAATCAGCTCTGATTAGATCTTATAAGAGAGTGTTGAATAACTAAGATTTGTCGAATTATTGTACCGAATCGAATTAAATTTTATTTGATACCGTACCATTGGTCCGATTTAGTTCTAATTCAGTCAAATAAATATTAAATTTTTATTATATATATATATATAATTTATACTGACATGTCTGACACAATAGGACATGTTCAACGGTGTGAATAAGTAACATTTATTTCACGACTAGATATATGCAGCAAATGGTACCATGATCTTTTACGGGCTTTTGGTATGTATACGTTTTTAGAAGATTAATTACATAAAAATATTTTTAAATTAAGTATATATATATATATACTTTTCTCATAGATATAAAATATTCATAGAGACCCTATAGCACCCGTAATCTTTAATAACGGCAGTCAAGAATATACTTCAAATATTCTCTTATTGTCATTTTTAGCATGGATATGCGTATAAGAGTGAACAAAATATTTTAAGTATCTTTTTGATGTTTGTCATAAGATGTTCCCATCGAGCTTTTGAAGATATTTTATATAGGGTTTATCGTGTCACTGCGCATCATAGCGGTATAGCCATACCGTACCGTATCGTATTTGAAATTTTGTAAATTTTGGTACAGTACGATAAAATTGGTCGACTGATTTTGTCTTATCAATCGACCAATTTTTCTAATAAGTACTTTCGGATGTTCAACAGATCAAAGTCTCAAATTGGTCGACCGATTTCTTTTTGTCAGTCGACCGATTTCTATCAAGATAACGTTCAGATCCCATAATCTATTTGATCTTCAAAGATAAACAAAATCGATCGATTGATTATATATTTTCGGTTGACCAATTGGTAAGGTACGGACCGTTCTATACTGTGTTACGGAGAATTCGAAATAGTCGATCCTTATAGTACGACTAATCTTAATTTTATATCCATAAAAAGTATATATGTAAATATAAATTGAAAGAAAAATCACATAATTAATCTTATGAGAGGAGTATATTTATATATATATATATATATGAAAAAAAACACCCATCTTTTATCTCCTTTCGCTGTTTACTTGGAGGTGGTAAAGGGACATGGGACCTTGACCAAGGTACTGTACAATTCTCCACAACATTAGGAGTCAGGACAAAGTTTTAGTGCAAATTTTATTGGAGGGGGCACCACCATCCGACACTACCAGCTCATTTCGTACATCTTTCGTCCGACAGCGCTTGTCCTTCTTTTTTTTTTATGGACATATATTTCTCCATCCACCGACTAAAGACAAAGAGTACAGCGAGGCAAAAAGAAGAGATCTAGAGAGAGCTAGTGATTACTCTCGGCAAGTTGTCCAATATCAACGCTCTCTCTTTCACCGGGGAAATCTTAATTGGACTTTAAAGAGGAGTAATGTATGTTTTTTTGGGCATTAATAAATGATGACATGGGACTATGGGAGTATGGTTTGCTGAACCTTACTGTATCGTATGGTTTGTATAAAGGGTCATCCAATTTATATTTTCTTATTTATATTAGTTTTAGCTGTAGAATTGATGTAAAAAATAAGTGATTAGTAACTATTTGCAACAAGTTTTAGTATGGATCTAGGACATTTGAAGTAGATGTAGTCATTGAAATTATGTGTATTTTTATATGTTATTAATATTTAGTGATACTATATTATGCAATTATTGAACATTATTATCTTATTTTATGCATAGAACATGTGAAATGAACTACAAAATCTGAAAATAACGAAAAGTTTTGAATCTGAAAAAAATAAAAGGAAAAGCAAGTTTTTGTATGGTGATAATTATTTTTTAATAAAAATATATCTCGCCTCATCTCTTAACGTATAAAGTTATTGGATTCACAAATAGCTGTGTGTGCGTGACAGGTTTGCTGCGAGTCTTGACACGATCGGCACACCTCCGAACCCCCCCCCCCCCCGGCACCCCCCTCCTCTACTCCCCCCCCCCTGTTTCCCCTCCTCCCCCACCTCCAGCACCTCTCTCGCCTGCTCTCCTCCCCCCCCCCCCCCCTCCTCTGTTTCCCCCTCCGCCTCCTCCGACAACCCTCACCCCCGTTTCCTTCTCCTCCTCCACCTCCAACACCCCCCATCCTCGTTCACCCCCATTTCCCCCTCCTCCCCCACCTCTGGCACCTCCCGTGGCGTAGTCAGGGGGCTAACTTTTAACATATATAATATTTTTCTTTAATTTCTTGAGTGAATTAAATTGACGGGTATGTGAAGATTTTTTAATTTATTAATTGCCCCCTTTTGTTTTGAGTATCCATGAACAATAATCTTATTAATTATCTCCTTTCTTAACATTTCTGACTCCGCCACAGCTGGGCACCCCCCTCCTTTGCTTCCCTCCCCCACCTCAGGCATTTCCCCCTCCCTCTCGGAGGTGAGGCGTGTGCATACTGGTGCGGTACAAATCGTATCATACTATGCCCGACAAAATTCGGCGCAACTGAATCCAACGAGTCGGCCAACAGTGGTGTGAACATGGTTTGTAGTGCCGTCGCGACCGTATAGTATCGTGTTAAGGGAGAGACAAGTCCTTGGCACTATCGATTCGATCCCATTAATGTAGTTTTTCATCATTTATTTTTTATTATTTTTGAAGTGTACCATTTACCGTGTCCCTTGCGTGTGAGATCGGTAGAGAATTTATCCTCTCAATATTTGTTTACATGTTGCTGGAAAGAAAAGGGTGAGTTTTTACATGATGTATATATATTAAGTGGTTTTTTTCTCAAAGGTAAAATTATATGAAAAATCCTCCATGTTAGCATGGTTGCGGAGAGGCGGTCGGCACATTACAATGAAGAGTATCATTTTATTTATTTTTTATTTTTTAAATTTACAATTTTATATTTTGATATTTCTGATCACTATGATATTTAGGTAGTTATTTAATGTGAATGAGACACTTATACAATCTTGCTACGGGGAGTTCCCAACAGATCGGCCGAATCCTCGGGCTCGATCGGCCGACGTCCCTTCGTGGAGCGGGGGGACCGTTGGCCTCGTTTTTATCCGACAATCTGGTCGGCAAGACCAACCTCCATTCACACCTCGGGCCGACTTCTTCAACTCGACTGGGATGTTGTTCTCGGCTCAAACGTAGCCGACCTGGAGCCCAACATGCTCGCGGGTGTCTCGGAGCATGGCTCACGTAACTGATGATACAGTAACAAATGAGGTAAGGTCCGAAGATCACGCGCCCGATAATTGCGGCTATTAAGACCACGATCTCGATGAGCTGACATACTGATTACAGCCACGATCTGGCGTCAATCACGGAAACTCTTAGCGAGATTGGCGGGGTCGTCCAGCTATTACACAGGTGTCCTAACACTATATAAGAAGCAGACACTCCACAGGCGCATGTACACTGTTCTATCCTACTGGTTAGGCCATTCTGCTCAGCTAGCGACTGACATGAACATCGGAGTGTCTCTCCGCCGAGACTTCTCGACGGACTTTGCAGGTCAGATCGGGAGCTCAGACCAACGTCACACGTCGGCCAAGGGAGCCTCAGACAAGATTCATCAACTTAGTCGTCTTGGCTCATACTTCCGCGAGAAACATCTCAACAGTCACCTCAACTTGACCCAACCTATGTTACACATACGCTAACAAATCTTAATCATATATTTATCACCTCACTAGTTCAGTGTGTTTTATATATTTATTGCTTATGTCAAATATATTATACATCATATCTGAATTAAAATTACTTAAAAAATTAGATTATAGACACAAAATTAAAAAAAAGTGTTGTGGCTATATTATAACGGTAACGATCAATACAATGATAATAAGAACTTGACACGATCGAATCCGGCAACACGACCAATCTTGTATATTAGTACATGCATGCATGAGAGCTTTTGGCACGTAAATTAAATGCCACATATGGCCAGCAGGCAAAGTTTTATCAGAATGTTCATAAGATATTCTACCTTTTTCTTTGTTTTATTTAAATTATCTAAGCGATTAATTAGACAAAGGTGACAGAAAAATGAAGATATTAAGTCTTGTTCACAAGGTGTATATACAATATAAATTTAGAATAGACTGTTACGTCATTTCATTTATGTTAACTGTAACACGCATACCCCGATGACGTCATGAACAAGCTACATAACGAGCCAAAAGTGTCGAGATCGAGAGATAGAGATAGAGATAGAGGAGAGAGATGGCAGCCAGTGGAGCGGCCATCACCACTGTCCTGGGTGCCCCCGCCCCCCTGCGAGACCGGGTGGCTATCGTCACCGGGGGGAACGGCGGCATCGGCAGCGCAGTCTGCCGCCACCTCGCCTCTCTCGGAGCCAGGGTGGTCGTCAACTACGTCGACGACCCGGCCGCGGCAGACGACCTCGTTTCTGCCATCAATGCCGGCTACGGTGGCGCCACACGGGCCGTCGCCGTGGAGGCCGACGTCTCCGACGAGGGCCAGGTGCGGGCCCTGTTCGACGCGGCGGCCCGCTCCTTCGGGCCGACTCTCCACATCCTCGTCACCACCGCCGCGGTCATGGACGCCAGCTACCCGTCGCTGGCGGACACCACGGCGCAATGCTTCGACCGCACGTTCGCCGTCAACGCCCGGGGCACGTTCATGTGCTGCCGGGAGGCGGCGCGCCGCCTGGTGCGCGGCGGCGGCGGGCGCATCGTGACGTTCTCGTCCTCCGGGGTGGGGTCGCTGCGCCCGGGCTACTCCGCCTACCTGGCCACCAAGGCGGCGATCGAAACCATGACGAGGATCCTGGCGAAGGAACTGCGGGGAACGGGCATCACCGCGAACACGGTGGCACCGGGTCCGACAGCGGCGCCGCTGTTGTACGCCGGAAGACGGAGGCGGAATTGGCAACGTACACTGCGGAGATCCGCTGGCCGGGTGGGGCAGCCGGAGGACGTGGCCAACGTGGTGGGGTTCCTGGTCAGCGACGCTGGCGAGTGGATCAACGCCCAGGTCGTCCGCGCCAACGGCGGCAACGTCTGAATAAACCCCGCTCCTCAAAGGTAGCGACATCTGACAACTGAACCATTACTTCTCCGTTGCGTTCACCTTGTTTTAGCTTTTGATGTACGAGACCTCCATTCCTCCTCCAATCTGAAGTTCTCAGTCATGTTACCTTCCGGTTCTCCACGCAGAGCTTTGTCACCCATCTGATTGGCTCAGATTCCTTCTTCTTCTTCTTCTTCTTCTAAGCTGCATGCCCTTCAACGACGCTTTGTTCATGGGCAAAAAGACCTGCTGATGTTTTTTACGAAACAGTTAACATCACGTTACAATAATTTTAAATTTAAAGTTAAAAACGAATCTAACATAATTTTTTAGATAGAAATAAATTTTTTAAAAAATTACTCCCAAATACTCTATAATATTTCTAGAGATTATTAGTTTATAACACCCCATAATCACTCATACTTTTACTAATTGGCCCCTCAAACCCAGATATTTCTATTATACTGCCGTAATTACGCATTTATATAGTAAACACTCTTCTCCGAAGCTATGATCTTATACACGTTTGATCTCGTTGGTAATGAAAAAAAACTGGACCGACAGTTATTAAATGGTTATATATGTATACACACTTCTCTAAGAAAAGTAATTGCGCGAGGAACTTTTTTAGATTTGTATTTACATGTATTTTTTATGGATACAAATATTTTTAAAGACGCTACAGTAACATGTCGTGAGTCTCGTGACAGACCTCAAAAGAATGTTTAGGATATTCTATATACTTTAGCATATATATACCCTTGCTAAAAATGATAGTGAAAGAATATTCGAAATATATGCTTGACTTATGCGATGGAAGGTCATAGTACGGTTTATGAAGCCATTTTGAATGCAAAAAGGGTGAATATGTAATATAAATTTAAAAAAGATTTTTGCACAATTAATTTTTTAAGAAAGATATATAACTATATATGCAAAAATCTCTTACTAAAATAAGACGAGAGTTTATCATGCCACAAGACACTCAATCTCAGTCTCCTCGCCCTTTGGATCATTGGCACCTAGTCTGGATTAGGCAATGTGACCCCCAGGCCTCATGAGCAAGGTCAGATGACAGTCCATTTTACATAAGGCCACCCAATCTAGCATTGAGCCCCCAACTACCCTCCAAAAAGTAAACAACATGATCTCGAGATAGGCAACAAGCATGGGGATCTTTCAATTCATGCTCAAAAATGGATGATTAGTAGATAAGGAACGTAGTAAGCTCTAATTTCATATGCACACACAAAAGAGCTTCTCTCTCTCCGCTCTCTCTATCTCTCTCTCTCTCTCTACTCTCTCATCTCTCTCTCTCTCCTCTCTCTCTCTCTCTCTATCTCTCTCTCTCTCTCTCTCTCTCTCTCTATCTCTCTCTCTCTCTCTCTCTCTCTCTCTCTCTCTCTCTCTCTCTCTCTCCATTTGTTCCGACCAAGTCATTGACTTGAGCACCTAAGAGTTCTATCTCGGAATCACTCATTAGGCTCTTCACCATTCTTGTTAGCAGTAGGTGTGAGCGTTTCATCCTTCTCATCAAAAAATTCAAGAACTTGTGGAGATCGGACAATGAAAGTACTTGTCGACCGTTTCTAACCTCTAGAAGTTAGTTTATGGTGGAAGGCTCTCCCTATAACAAGGTTTGGTACAAACTCACTTAAGTTTATGGAAACTCCAAACAAGAGTTAACAAAAAATTTGTTTATAATAAGCACTTTTCATAAACATATTTTATAAACCTATTCATGTTTTCACAAGTAACATCCATACAGCCTCTAAGTATGTTGAACAACTTTATTATAACACAATTTGATACGCAGAATATAATAGTTCGAATAAGAAGTGAATGCCCTCAAAAGATATATGCATTGATAATATAAAACCTCCTCTGGATTAGCTATCCGAGCAAGTAAGACATATTCCCAGTAGTGGTGAATGTTCTTATGATTCTTAAGATAAATATGTTTATTGCAAGTCCCAAGACAAGATAGCACTCATCCGAATAGTAAGGGGGTTCACTTTTTGAGAAAGATTTTCTGCACTTTCTGCAAGTGCAGAACATGTAGGCTCTATCTCATGTGGCACTTATTTTTTTGATGTCATATGAAATGGAGTCCATTGTAACATCTCATGTAACAAGTGCTACATGAGATTGAGTTGCACTTTCTGCAAAGTGCAGAAAAGTCTCTCTCACCTTTTTGACAACCTTGGGCTTGTGGCCTAGCATAGGGCGGATGATGCCGGGGTGCTCAAATAGGTAGTAGAACGACCTTGTGGCTTTGTTTAACCTTTGAAGGAAACAACCTTAGAGATGTTATTTAGTTGGTTTTTAGTTCATACTTCTTGATTTTATTAGCTCATCGTTGGCAGTATCGGTGATATGAACCCATATTTTTTCTGAGCAGCATAAAGTTTGGTAGGTCAATTTTTCACCCAGGCAGAATAATTCAGAAATGCAATTTAACGATTGTCGCCTCTTCTTCTTCGTCATGAGACGTTATTGGAGATGTCCTTCAGAAGGAACGACAGCACCCCATCGAACCGCCACCTAGAGTTCGACGACGGATTCAGAAAATTTATTTAATAGAGTCAGTAATGATATATCTACAGATTATGTTCTTAATTTAAGGGGGTCATTGTAGTGAAATTTAATTTTTCTAATAAGACTTTTACAATTTTTCGAATAAGATTATAAAAAGATGATTCTAAAAATCATCTTTTTTAAGATTATTTTTTTAAACCAATGACTTAATTTTCCGGTGAGAACAGAATATATTCTCCATACCAAAAATGAAAGTCGATAAAAATAAGATGGATAACTTTACAAATAAAACTTGCAAGAGGGTCCTCTGCAAAGCAACCTAAACAGTCCATAATCTCGCCTTTATTTGAGCTTAAATCCTATGTGCAAGTTTGGGTTCTATCTAGATGGCAGTACAAGTCCTTCCCATCAATATGGAGCCATTGTCCATATCACGTTGCAGAGTTCTCTCAATATGGAACTCCAGGTCCAGGTTAATTAGCCCATGGGAGTCTCCATTTTTTTATATTTTTCCTTTTGTTGCCATACTACTCTGCTCCTACTCCTAGGGCTGCAAACGGATCCGGATAATATCCGGATTCGCTTCGGATTCGTATCCAAATTTCAGATTTTTATCCGATTATGGTATCCGACGGATTGTAAAGGATAATCGGATATTATCCGCTTATTAAACAGAGTGGTTCCGAAAACACCAGATCTGCTCCGGTAATATCCAGTCGTTACAATATCCAGTTCAATCGTTGGATCTTACTATACCTAGATCTAAAGGTAGAGATTAAAAAGGTTTTTCCTACTCCTCATTGCCTCAACCCTTCTTCGGTTCTTCCTCACGCAGGGACCTCACACGGCGCACGCCTTTCTTCCTCTTCCCAGGCGGGCCAAGCGCAGTCGGCAACCCCATCTTCTGATCATCTCTGGTGCGGGCCTGCGGATCTCCAACGAGGCGAGCAGGCAGCAGCCATCGTTGGACTTGGACCTCACCCATAGACCTCACACGGCGCATGCCTTTCCTCTTCCCAGGCGGGCCAGGCGCAGCCGGCAGCCCCATCTTCCGATCATCTCTGGTGCGGGCCTGCAGATCTCCGGCGAGGCGAGCAGGCAGCACTGCAATAGCCCGCAGATCTCCGGCGAGGCGAGCAGGCAGCACTGCAGCAGCTAGCAGCCCCTTCTGGCCTTCTTCCTCTTCCAGGGCGCAGCCTGCTAGCCCCATCTGGGCATCTCTCTGGTGTCGCAAGACAGCGAACCCCTCTTCCGCGGCCCTCTTATGTCTGTATTTTTCACACCCTTTCTGGTACGTACTCACCAGATCCGTATTCTTGCAAGTTCGCACTTCGCACGTCCTTCTGAAACAAGAGAGTAGGGTTCTTAGCTGCTTAATGGTGACCGTGCTTTCGCTCTGTTTGTGCTGCAGGCAAGGAGCAGGAGGGAGGAGGAGCTTGATAGATCCATTGGCCAATGAAACTTCTTCCACATCGCAGTGGTCAGTACTCAACACCAGCACTAGTGTACTCAGCACGAATTTGTTTATTTGTGATTTAGCTTGTTAGACTTTACATATAGGTATGAATGGATTTAGCGAGTTATACAACAATTGTGATTTAGCTACTGCTGCTGCTCCCTGAGCTCTCTCTTCCTCTCCACCAGTCTCTTCAACACCTGCACAGCGTAGGAAGCAAGAGGGACCTCCCTGGTCCCTACCCGATCCACTCCCCATAGCAGGCTAGCAGCGGTTTGCCTTCCTTCTCACTTATATTTCTGTCTATCTAGTTTTGTTCTTATTCATCCGAAGTGTTTTTGTGTGTTTTTGTTTTGTTTATATGTTGCTTTTAATCTTTTGCTTATGTCATGGAATGTGAAATGTGGATGGTGATGATTTACAGCATGGATGAGGCAATGTCTCTTGCACCTCTCTCTATTGAAAGTAATGTTGCATCTTCAACCCCGAATGTACTCATTCAGTCAAATGAGACTAACCAATCCACAGACGGTGAAACCCCATTGATGTAGATGTGAAAGAACCATTGCCTAGAAAGAGAAAATTGAGTTCTTCAGTGTGGAATGATTTTGAAAAATCTAGATCACCTAATGGCAAGGAAATTGCAACATGTCTTCATTGCAAGAGGGAATTTAATGGGGCTAGTTGCAAAGGCACAACTCATCTCAAAAATCATCAAAAAGATGTCCACAAAAGGTGCATCTAGATATTAGGCAAAATATGTTGACAACAGCTGAAGCTGTAAATGAAGCCAATGCAAAGATTGCAATTTTTAAATTTGATCGGGAACGAAGTCGCTAAGATCTTGCAAAGTTAGTGATTAAGCATGAATTGCCTTTTCATTTGTTGAATATGAGTATTTTACCACATTCTATGCTAACCTTCAGCCTCAATTAAAGCCATGTTAAGAACCACCATTAAAAGTCAGGTTCTGAAAATTTATGAGGAAGAAAAGAATAAATTATACAAGTTGTTGGATAAGCTGGATTGTAGAATTGGTCTCACCACAGATTTATGGACTTCGGGGCAAACTATGGGATATGCTTGTTTGACAACACATTTTATTGATGATGAATGGGAGTTGCACAAGAAAATTCTTGCATTTGAACATGTAAATGTCCACACACTGCTGAAGTTTTATTTCAAGTTATAAAAGCTCAAATATTGAATTGGAATGTGGATAAAAAGTTGTGTGCATTAACTGTTGACAATGCTTCTAGCAATAATGCAATGGTTAGAGAGTTAAAGAATTGGCTTTGTGAGAAGAATTTGTTGATATGTCGTGGACGGCATTTTCATATTCAATGCAGTGCTCATATTTTAAACTGATTGTGCAAGATGGATTGAATGTCATTTCTAAGTTTATTGAAAAAGTTGAAAGAGTATTGCATATGATAGAAAGACTCCAAAGAAGAAGAAAACTTTTCAAACTGTATTGTTTCATGAGCATTTGACAACAGCAAAAGGTTGTGTTTAGATGTCCCAACTGTGGAACTCCACCTATTTAATGCTTGAAATGCCTTACAGCTGAAGAGAGGATTTTTTTCGTCTTCAAAATATAGATCATGATTATGTTGATTGTCCTTCTAATGTTGATGGGAGATTGCTGCACATGTCTGCCAATGTTTGAAAATTTTTTATAATGCAACATTAAGTTTATCAGGGACCAAGTATGTGATTGCCAATTTATATTTTGAGGATGTTTGTTCTGTGCATATGAAGTTACGTGAGTGGTGAACAGTGAATATGATTACATCCACAAAATGGCTAGTGTAATGTTACTGAAATTTCTAAAATATTGGGAAGATTGTAGTCTAGTTTGTATTGTGGTTTGCATTCTTGATCCTCGATGGAAATTTGATTATGTGGTTTACATGTATCAAAAAATGTATGGTGATAATGCTGAAATTCATATAGAAAAAGTTCATTTGTTCCTCTATGAGATTTATGCTGACTATGCAATGAACACGAGCACACCACCTTATGGCTCACCCCCAAAGAATGATGGTGCATGTACTTCAAGTCAGTTAGGAGAAAATGACACAAAGGAAGAATTGAAAGGAGGTATTAAAAAGTTCTAAGTGAACGAACTACATTGACAATTCAAAGAACTGAGTTAGATGTGTATTTGGAGGAGACACACTCACCTGATGAGAGTAGATTCAATGTTTTGTTGTGGTGGAAATGTTATGGCAAAAAATTTCTCATACTGTCAAAGATAGCTAGAGATATCTTTGCAATTCCCGTCACAAGTGTTGCTTCAGAATCAGGATTCAGTACGGGTTCAAGAGTGATTGATGATAGTCGCACATCATTGCTACCTGAAACAGTGCAAGCATTGATTTGTGCAAAAGATTGGTTGCCAATACCTAAGAAGGAAGGTGAGCCTTTTACAATATTAGCATTCAATATTATTTTCTTACGGTATGATATATACTTCTAATTTATTTTCTTCTTAATAATATAGATGGTGCTTCTTCTATTCCAATATGAACAAGTGATGGAGATCAAATTTGTCTTGGGCATTGATAGGTACAAATATTATTGCATATAACTTACAAGTTAAATTTTCTTTGGCAGATTTTCTTATGGCATAATATACTTCTAATTTTTCTTCTTTGTAATGTAGATGGTGCTTTTTCTATTCCAATATGAACAAATGATGGAGATGAAATTTGCCTTGGGTATTGATAGGTACAAATGCATTATCTTTGTGTGCTTTCTTAATAACAAATATTACTTTACATATAACTTACAAGTTAAACTTTTTTTGACAGATTTGATGTTGACGACTTGATGGCAGATTTGGAGATGGCATGATGAATCCAAGAACTTATTTTTTTTTTTTTAAGAAACTTGATGTCATGAGATTTGAATGTTCTAGTGAATGTTAAAATGTATTTTATGAATATCTATGACTAGTTGTTTTGACTATTTGTTTTCAATTTAGCTTAAACTATTAAATGCAATTGATTTTGTATTATAGATGTGGCATATTTTAAATTTGTAGTTTAAGATTTTATTGCTCTCATATGTTAATTTATGGCCACATCTTTTTAGATATTTTTTATGTTTTTTAATGTCTTGACATATGCATGCTTTGATAGATTATTATTTTTTTCCTAATTTTTCTAATTTTTTTTTGTCCATATATTAAAATAGTGTCTGATTTGTTTAGATTATTGTCCTCAGATTTATTCGGATACTATCCGTATCAACTCCGTATTCGATAGATATCCGCTTAAAAAGATCTGCTCCGTATCCGACTTATATCCGGAGTGGATACAGATTATCCGGATAATGTAAATAGACGGACGTGGATTTGTCAGATCCGCTCCGTATCCGCTCCGTTTGCAGCCCTACCTACTCCTAATAAAATTACTTAACTATTTACAAAAAACATTAATTTGGATTCCTCGTACATCATGATATGTACATACAATTTATGTCCAACAATCTTGCAAAATCAGCTCCGATTAGATCTTATAAGAGAGTGTTGAATAATAAGTAAGATTTGTCAAATTGTTTTACCGAACCGAATTAAATTTTATTTGATACCGTACCATAGCAGTGTACGTGCCATATTGGTTCGATTTAATTCTAATTCAGTCAAATACATATTAATTTTTTATTATATATATATATATATATATTATTTATACTGAGATGTCTGACACAATAGGACATGTTCAACTGTGTGAATAAGTAACATTTATTTCACGACTAGTTATATACGTTTTTAGAAGATTAATTACATAAAATATTTTTAAATTTAAATATATATATATATATACTTTTCTTATAGATATAAAATATTCTTGAAGACCCTAACACCCGTAATCTTTAATAACGGCAGTCAAGATATACGTAAAATATTCTCTTATTGTCATTTTTAGCATGGATATGCGTATAAGAGTGAACAAAATATTTTAAGTATCTTTTGATGCTCGTCATAAGATGTTCCATCAAGCTTTTGAAGATATTTTATATAGGATTTGTCGTGCCGCTACATATAACAGTGGCACGGTCGTTATCATATCATATTTGAGATTTTATGAGTCTCGATATAGTACGGTAAAATTGGTTAATTAATTTTATCTTATCAATCGATTTTTTTAATAAACATTTTTAAATATTTAATAGATCAAAGTTTTAAATCGGCCGACCAATTTCTTTTAAACGGTCGATCGATTTCTATCAAAATAATATTTAGATCTCATGATCTATTTGATTTTTAAAGATAGATAAAAATCGATCAATTGACTAGATATTTTCGACCGACCAATTGGTATGGTACATATCATTCTGTACCGTGTCATAGAAAATTCGAAATAGTCAATCCTTGTGGTACGGCTAGTCTTAATTTTATATCCATAAAAAAATATATATGTAAATATAAATTGAAAAGGAATTTTCACATAATTAATCTTATAAGAGGAGTATGTATATATATATATATGAAAAAAAAAAACACCCATCTTTTATATCCTTTTGCTCTTTACTTGGAGGTGGTAAAGGGACATGGGACCTTGACCATGGTACTGTACAATTGTCCACAACATCAGGAGTCAGGACAAAGTTTTAGTGCAAATTTTAATGGAGGGGGCACCCACCATCCGACACTACCAGCTCATTCGTACATCTTTCGTCCGACAGTGCTTGTCCTTTTTTTTTTTTTAGACATATATTTCTCCATCCACCGACTAAAGACAGAGTACAGCAAGGAAAAAAGAAGAGGGGGAAGAGATCCAGAGAGAGCTAGTGATTACTCTCGGCAAGTTGTCCAATATCAACGCTCTCTCTTTCACCGGGGGAATCTTAATTGGACTTTAAAGAGGAGTAATGTATGTTTTTTTGGGCATTAATAAATGATGACATGGGACTATGAGAGTATGGTTTGCCAAACCTTACTGTATCGTATTCGGGTAATTACGGTGCTCAAATACAGTTAGAGATGTCAATGGATTGAGCCTAGGGATGTAAACGAATCGATACGTTTTTCGAGTAATTCGAAGTTCGACTCGAGATAAAAGTTCGGTCCGACACGGTTATTTAATTAACGAGCCGAGTTAGAACAAAAAAAAAAACAACTTCGATTCATAAACGAGCCAAGTCTAAACACATGTGAGTTCGGCTCGATTATACTCGTGAACAGCTCGTTTAAGAACTCGTTAAGAGTTCGATTAAGTATTCGTTAAGAGCTTGTCTAAGTACTCGCTAACATTTTATTTAAATATTTCTTTAAATACTTATTATTTTTATACAATTATTATTATAATATAAAATATTGATGAGAGCTTAAATGTCAGACTAAATCCACAGTGTATATACACAAATTATGCAAATGAGGGTACATACACAATCATGTAAATAGGGACATGAACATAAAATTTAGTGTCGCAAGGTCCCCCAGCATATCAAACATCTTATTCCTCTCGAGACCGACCTGCGTAGCAGATAAGCCCCCCTGTGGGGCCGAGGGGAGCGTTTTCGACCACTAGCATTTCCGGCGACCACTATGGACCATCCGCCAGTGGCAAATGGTGCTCTCGGAGGCCACAGTACCGTCAACGACAGTGCAAAAAAGGGGCTCTGAATGGTGTGCAAAGGGGAGTTGTAACACCGCCCCTACCTTGTCGCGCACCAACCCCCTCCCTTGCGGTGTCTATCTATTAATCTTATATTACTTGTGATAAATTATGAATATATTTCAAACATTATATTAAAATAGTTAAATTAAGTAACTTATCAAAACTATTGAGATATGATCTTGAAATAAAATAGATTTAGGTCTTATGAACAATCAATTGTTTACTTGTAGAATAGATTGGACTTACTTAATGAACTCGCAAATTCAATTAGCTCGTTAAAATACTCGTTAGGGCTCGAGTTCAAGAATATTTAAACGAGCCAAGTTTGAACAAGTATTTTGAATATTCGATATAACTCGAGCTCGGCTCGAACTCGATTAAAAATTAACGAACAGAGTTTGAGCAACATAGTACTCGGCTCGACTCGGCTTGTTTACACCCCTTGGGCCTGGACCGGACCTTGCTAGGCCCGGCCCAAACTCGGTTTTCTAAAAGCCAGTCTGGGCCGACCCTATTTATTTCCGGGTTGGGCTGAGCCGAGCCAAAAAATTTAAACGGGCTAATTTTTCCGACCCAAACTCGGTTAAAATCGGACCGAGCTTCTGAGCCTCCAAGCTGGCCCGACCCAATTGACACCCCTAAGCACGGTTTGTATAAAGGGTCATCCAATTTATATTTTCTTATTTATATGAGTAATGCTAGCTGCAAGTACATCCGAGTACAAATTTCATGCTGAAATCACCAGGACGCGTTCGATTGGATCGCATGAAAAGTATCTACATCAGCAGCCCAACACATGCCGCCGCATGCACGCACGTCTTCCCGAGGCCCACCATCAAAACTGTCTGCCATCATTAAATTCATTGTAGGGCAGATATGATGATCGATTAGATCACATGGAAACTCACCATGGCACATTAAAGTAGTGGCATATTTGTCATCGGAATCAACTTATTTGTCATCACTGGTCACCTATTTCTCACCGGAATCAACTTATTTGTCACTCCAATTCGTGACTCCATGTGAATCACTTAAGATACGAAGTTAGCTATTTGTCACCGGAATCAATATATTTGTCATCAGAAGAAACTTATTTATCACCGGAATCAACGTATTTGTCACTCCAATTCGTGACTTCATGTGAATCACTTAAGGTACGAAGTCAGCTATTTGTCACCGGAATCAACTTATTTGTCACCAGAGAAGAAACATATTTGTCACCGGAATCAACCTATTTGTCACCAGAAGAAACCTATTTGTCACCAGAATCAACTTATTTGTCACTTCAGTTCGTAACTCTATGTAAACCACTTAAGGTACGAAGTCAGCTATTTATCATCGGAATCAATTTATTTGTCACCAAAAGAAACTTATTTGTCACTGAAAGAAACATAATTCGTGACTCCATGGGAAATTTTGATTTCTAGTCCAAAAAGTACATTTCAAATTAATTAAAAATATCTCTATAATCGTTGTTTACGATGGAGATAGTTTTCATTATGGCGGGCCTCGAGAAGACGCGCGCACAGGCGGCGACGTGTGTTGGACTGCTGATGTGGACGCTTTCCACGCAGCCCAATTTAGTGTGCCTCGACGATTTCAGTGTGAAATTTGTATCCGGATGTACGTGCAACTAGTATTTCTCTATTTATATTAGTTTTAGCTATAGAATTGAAGTAAAAAATTGTTGCTAAAGTGATTAGTAACCATTTGCAACAAGTTTTAATATGGATCTAGGACAATTGAAGTAGATATAGTCATTGAAATTATGTGTATTTTTATATGTTATTAATATTTAGTGATATTATATTATGCAATTATTGAACATTATTATCTTGTTTTATACATATAAAATGTGAAATGAGCTACACAATCTCAAAATAATAAAAAATTTTGAATATGAAAAAAAGTAAGGAAAAGGCAAGTTTTTGTATGGTGATAAATTTCTTTTTAATAAAAAAATATATCGTCTCATGTATAGCTTAACTTTCCCCTCTAAAGATTACACAAACAAGAAAGTTATTGGATTTACAAATAGCAAATGTGAGCATGGCTGGTAGTGCTTTTGCGGTCGTATCGTACGATGCTACGTGGGAGGCAAGCCTTTGATATTGTCGATTCGATCCTCTTGTACTGGTTCTTCATTATTTATTTATTTATTATTCTTATTTAAATGTACATCTAGATCGAAGTGTACCGTACACTTCTATCTAGATCATGCCAATGGGAGCCATGTCGCACGGTACAACCTACCTTGAGTGTGAGACCTGTAGAGAATTTATCCTCCCAATATATTTGTTTACATCATGCTTGGTCAAATCGCATCGTACTTTGACTCATTCGCGCCCTAACTCATCCGAGATAGGACACCGTTAGATCATCCCAATGGTGTGACCTGAGCGTGCCGTAATGGCACGCCATGGTTTGCCACGGACCGGTGTGGTCCGATCCGTGGGTCTTTTTTTTTTTTTTACTTTCTCTCTCACATATGGTGTATCTAAAGAGTCTATATGCTGTCTAATTAAAATAAAAATTTAAACATAAGTTAATTAAGATATGATATAAATTATAGTAATTTTATTTTAATTTTTTAATTACTTTTTTGTCAAGTAAAAATTATCTTAAAATCATTCTATCGACTTAATCTCAACATCTAAGAGATCTAAATGATATCTAATTGAGATGAAATTTAAATATAAATTAGCTAATAGATGATACAATTATAGTAATTTTAGTTTAATTTTTTAATTAAATTTTTGCCAAGTAAAAATTGTCTCAAAAATCATTATGTCGACTTAATCTCAACATCTATGTATCAATAACTCATGATATTTATTTTTAGAATCAGTACAATTTTCTAATAATTATGATGACTTCATATTTGACTTTATTTTCGGAACCAAATGTCGTCCCGTTGAAATGCACAGAGGGTCGTCGTACCGCGACAAACTCTGTGTGCACTTAAGGGGTCTAAATGGTGTCTAATTGAGATGAATTTCAAACATAATTAATTAAGAGATGATACAAATTATAATAATTATAGTTTAATTTTTAAAATTAATTTTTTATCAAGTAAAAATTATCTCAAAAATCATTATTTCGACTTAATCTCAACATCTATGCATCAATAATTCCTGATATTTATATTTTTAAAATCAGTATATTTTTTTAATAATTATGATGACTTCAAGTTTGACTTTATTTTTGGAACCGAATATCATCCCATTGAAGTGCACACAATAAAAAATAGTACCATAATTATATTAATAATATAAAAATATTCTAAAATTAATATGATTATGTTTTATATAAGTGATCATGTCTTACGTATAATTTACTATCTCTTATAATTTCTTAATGTCATATTAATATTTTATTATACATTTTAAGACGTTACAATTTTGTTTCTGTTTTCAAATTTTTGGTGTTGATCTAATAGAATACATTGGTCATGTCATGAACAACTTTTATGAAGAGCCCAAAGATTAGATCACCCTTGTTCAGGCTGTAAAAAAGTCGCACTCATTGCTAGTTTGGATCGCGATATGAGAGAGAGGGTCAAGAATAATCCATTGTCTCTTTAAGCATAGACATTCATTTGATATGATTCTGGTTGGAACTCGTAGAGAAAGTCGTGGGGAACAACTTTCATGAAGAAGTCTCTAAGAGATATACCATCGTTTGAGATGTGGAAGGCATGATAATCATGTATATGTAGATCATGATATGAGAAAGAATGTGAAGAATAATCTCCTATAATTTTGGACATAGACCACCAATTGAGGTGATTCTACTTTGAGGACGAAGCTGAAAAAGATTAGAACAACTTTGATGAAGACCTCATGAGCATATTAGCCCCTTTTCAGGCTGTAGAAGACGTGATATCATTGATAGTTCTGAAGGATATAAGAGAGATTCATGTATGAGAAGAGATGGAAAGTCTATCTTGAGTTAGATTGAGAGTCTTGTTTTGAAGTTGCTCATTTTAAATATTTATCAAGTCACAAAATTAAAAAAATAAATCAAACAAGTCATTTTCCCACCGTATCTCAGCGGTAGGGCATGGTACCGTATCGTACTTTCCCACGGAGAATGCGGCACGGCCGATTCGGATGGTACGGCAAACCTTGGTTTACATGTTGTTGGAAAAAAATGTGAGTTTATATATATACATATATATGTATATACATTCAGGGAGTTTTTTTCCTCAAAGACAAAATAATATGAAAAATCCTCCATGTATTAACATGGTTGTCATGCCCGTCGACACAATACAATGATAATAATATTAAATTATTTTTTAATTTTTTTAATTTATAATTATATATATTTACTATTTTTTCACCTCAATTGAATGGAATGATATTTATATAGTTATTTAATGTGAACAAGACACTTATACAACCTTAATCATACATTTATCACCTCAATAATTCAATGTGTTTTTATATGTTTATTGCATAGGTCAAATAACATTAAACATCATATTTGAATTAAAATTACCAGTATAATATGGTACGATTTATACTATGACAACAAAAACTCGACAACGATCGAGTCCTGTGTATATGACAAATCTTGTGTATTAGTACATGCATGCACGAGAGTTTTTGGTCCGTAAATTAATGCCACATATGGCCAGAAGGCAAAGTTTCATCAGAATGTTCATAGGATATTCTACCTTTTTCTTTGTTTTATTTAAGTTACCTAAGCGATTAATTGCCAAAGGTCGCAGAAAAAATGAGGATTGTTCACAAGGTACTATACAATATAAATTTAGAATAGACTGTTACGTCATTTCATTTTTACTAAGGGATTTACGTTTACTGTAAGTCTGTAACCAAGGTTCGCCGTACCATTCGGATCGACCGTACCGTATTTTCCGTGGTACGGTACGTATCGAACCGTACCGTACCGCTGAAGTACGGTGGAAAATTGGCATGTTTGATTTATTTATTTTAATTTTATGACTTAGTTAATATTTGAAATGAGCAAATTTCAAAAGAAAATGAGTAAAACATAAGAACATCACGTAAGAGGTTGAAATATATAAATAAATTTATTTACTCATTTAAGTCAACCCACCACAACCATTTGATATTCATTTAACATACATACAATCATACCAACATGTTATCAGTTTTGATACCTTTTTGAATAGTTTAGTGGAGCACCGTGATCTCGACCATTTTGGGTAGTATGCGTGAACTCAGACTCCAATGAAAAGCGCATGCTACCACCACCACCACCCCGTCACCACCACTACCAACACCACCACCACCACCACCAGCCGCCTATAGTAGATGGAGAAGAATGATTTGACGTAATTAACCCATAAATCAGCTAGTCTGAAGATCTCAAAAAATGCTTGACGGAATTAACCCACAATTAGCTAACCTGAAGATCCTCTTGTAAACCCATTCAAATAATATCCATTTGTCTTGAAATTTTAGCTATAAGCTAATGTAATGGTTTTATAAATTATGGTGATTTTAGTTTAATATTTAGAATTTATTTTACACTGGGTGAAAAATCATCCGAAAAATAGTTGCATCGGCTTAATATCGAAATCCGTACGTCAACAATTCTGGATATTTACATTTATGATATCATCACATTTTTCTGAAAATTATGATGTTCTCAAAATTTTATTTTCGTTACAGTTTTCCGGTGTCGCCCGTCAGAGCGCGCACTTCTGAGTATGACATTGGACTATCATTTATAATGCTAATTAATCCCAGATATTATAAGATTACTATAATTTGTATCATCTCTTAATTAATTTATGTTTAAAATTTTATCTCAATTAGACACTAATTAGACCTCTTAAGTGCACACAGAGTTTGTCGCGGTACGACGAACTCTCTGTGCACGTACTTCAACGGGACGATATTTGGTTTCGAAAATAAAGTCAAATATGAAGTCATCATAATTACTAAAAAATGTACTGATTATAAAATATAAATATCATGAGTTATTGATGTATACATGTCGAGATTAAGTCGAGCTAATGATTTTTGGGACAGTTTTTACTTGACAAAAAATTAATTTAAAAAATTAAACTAAAATCATTACAATTTGTATCACATATTAATTAGTTTATGTTTGAAATTTCATCTCAATTAGACACCATTAGATCCCTTAGATGTTGAGATTAAGTCGATTTATTAATTTTTAGGATAATTTTTACTTGATAAAAAATAATTAAAATAATTAAAATAAATTACTGTAATTTATTATCTCTTAATTAACTTATGTTTAAATTTTCATCTTAATAGATATCATTTACATCACTTTAATACACCTAATATGATAAAGTTATAAAAAATAATAAAAAAAGATGACGTGGACGGCCGATCCGGTGTGTACCGGACCGGACCGTGGCGTCCCGCCGCGTCTCGCAGAGGGACGCCGGGTCGACCCTGGTGGTCGACCCGACCGTGCCTGGGCGCCGCTGCCGCCAGGCACGGTGCGGGTACGGGCGGCACGGTCGAACCATGACTGTAACACGCATGGCCCGGTGACGTCGTCAACATGTTACATAACGAAAGGGATCCTCTCGGCCCTCAGTGCAAACTACAGGGTGGAGGGGGGGGGGTAATTTTTCATATTAACCCTGTGTAAAACATAAATTGGGGATATGAATGAGAGGGACGTGAAAAATTCCCCCCACCCTTTCTACTGACCGGCCCCTCCTCCTGCGGGCGGCCGAGATAACGTAACGAGCAAAAAGTATCGAGAGAGAGATGGCAGCCAGTGGAGCGGCCATCACCACTGTCCTGGGGCCTCCGCCCCCCTGCGAGACCGGGTGGCTATCGTCACCGGTGGGAACGGCGGCATCGGCAGCGCAGTCTGCCGCCACCTCGCCTCCCTCGGAGCCAGGGTCGTCGTCAACTACGTCGACGACCCGGCCACGGCAGACGACCTCGTTTCTGCCATCAATGCCGGCCACGGTGGCGCCACACGGGCCGTCGCCGTGGAGGCCGACGTCTCCGACGAGGGCCAGGTGCGGGCCCTGTTCGACGCGGCGGCCCGCTCCTTCGGGCCGACTCTCCACATCCTTGTCACCACCGCCGGGGTCATGGACGCCAGCTACCCGTCGCTGGCGGACAGCACGGCGCAAAGCTTCGACCGCACGTTCGCCGTCAACGCCCGGGGCACGTTCCTGTGCTGCCGGGAGGCGGCGCGCCGCCTGGTGCGCGGCGGCGGGGGGCGCATCGTGACGTTCTCGTCCTCCGGGGTGGGGTCGCTGCGCCCAGGCTACTCCGCCTACCTGGCCACCAAGGCGGCGATCGAAACCATGACGAGGATCCTGGCGAAGGAACTGCGGGGAACGGGCATCACCGCGAACACGGTGGCGCCGGGTCCGACAGCGGCGCCGCTGTTGTACGCCGGGAAAACGGAGGCGGAATTGGCAACGTACACTGCGGAGATCCCGCTGGGCCGGGTGGGGCAGCCGGAGGACGTGGCCAACGTGGTGGCGTTCCTGGTCAGCGACGCTGGCGAGTGGATCAACGCCCAGGTCGTCCGTGCCAACGGCGGGAACGTCTGAATAAACCCCGCTCCTCAGAGGTAGCGAACATCTGACAACTGAACCATTACTTCTGCGTTGCGTTCACCTTGTTTTAAAATCTGTTTTTGATGTACGAGAACTCCATTCCTCCTCCAATCTGAAGTTCTCCAGTCATGTTACCTTCAGGTTCTCAATTCAGAGCTTTGTCAACCCATCTGATTGGCTCAGACTCCTCCTTCCTTCTTCTTCTTCTTCTAAGCTGCATGCCCTTCAACGACGCTTTGTTCATGGGCAAAAAGACATGGTCTGCTGATTAATAGTTTAATATTTCCAGAGATTATTAGTTTATAACACCCCATAATCACTCATACTTTTACTAATTAGCCCCTCAAACCCAGATATTTCTATTATACTGTCTTAATTACGCATTTATATAGTAAACAGTAAACACTCTTCTCCGAAGCTATGATCTTATACACGTTTGATCTCGTTGGTAATGAAATTGGACCGACAGATTATTAAATGGTTATATATGTATACACACTTCTCTTAGAAAACTAATTGTGCGAGGATCCTTTTTAGATTTGTATTTACATGTATATTTTTTTACTGATACAAAATATTTTTAAAGACGCTACAGTAACATGTCGTGACAGACCTCAAAAGAATGATAGTGAAAGAATATTCGAAGTGTATGCTTGACTTATGTGATGGAAGGTCATAGTACGGTTTATGAAGGCATTTTGAATGCAAAAAGAGTAAATATGTAATATGAATTTAAAAAGTTTTTTGCACAATTAATTTTTTAAGAAAAGTATATAAATATATATGCAAAAATTATTTACTAAAATAAGACGAGAGTTTATCATGCCACGAGACCCGATTGTGTCGGACTCTCACTTGTGCGATACATTTTAAAGAAATAAGAAAAAATGAGTAAATAACAAAAATAAAGAGATCGGATCGGCCGTGCTAAAAACCCAACTTGGGACACATGATGACGGGAGCGAGAAGAGCTTCACATAAAGAGTAGCATCTGGGTCAAGTACTACTGTCTTTGGGCGCAGCCCATAAAATAGAGCCACATCATAGCTCACGTATATATCTCTGCAAACTAGAGTATACAGTTCAGGATCATAACTGCATTTTCCATATGCATTTCAGTCTCCCGTAAATATAACTTTCATAAATCTATTATGAGCTCTGTGGAGGAGTAGAGTGGATCGGGCCCATTAAAACTCACTTGTTTGGTCTATTAAGATGGAAGAATAAAGACATTTGTCTATGTAAAAAGAAGGGTGTGAATCCAACCCACTAAATCTCGATCTCCTAACCCTTTGGATCATTGGCACCTAGTTTGGAGTAGGCGAAAGTGACCCCCGAGCCTCATGAGCAAGGTGAGATGACACTCCATCTTTTACATAAGGCCACCCAATCTAGCATTGAGCCCCCAACTACCCTCCAACAAGTAAACAACATGATCTCGGGAAGGGCAACAAGCATAGGGATCTTTCAATACATGCTCAAACAAGGATGAATAGTAGATAAGATACGTAGTAAGCTCTAGGATTTCATACACACACAAAAGAGCTCTCTCCTCTCTTACTCTCTCTCTCTCTCTCTCTCTCTCTCTCTCTCTCTCTTCTCTCTCTCTCTCTCTCTATCTCTCTCTCTCTCCTTCTCTCCTCTCTCTCTCTCTCTCTCTCTCCTCTCTCTCTCTCTCTCTCTCTCTCTTCTCCATTGTTCCGACCAATTCAGGACTTGAGCACCTAAGAGTTCTATCTCGAAATCACTCATTGGTTCTGACCAATCTCGTTAGCAGTAGGTTCGAGCGTTAATTTTCATCTTCTCATCAACAAATTCAAAAACTTGTAGAGATGGACAGTGAAAATACTCGTCGACCGTTTTCTAACCTCTAGAAGTTAGTTATGGTGGAAGGCTCTCCTTAAAACAAAGTTTGGTACAAACTCTCTTAAGTTTCTGAAAAACTCTAAACATGAGTTAACAAAAAATTTGTTTATAATAAGCAATTTTTTCATAAACATTTTGTTTATAAACTTATTCATGTTTTTACAAGTTACATCCAAATAGCCTCCAAGTATCTTGAACAACTTTATTATAACACAATTTGATACGCAGATTATAATAGTTCGAATAAGAAGTGAATGCCCTCAAAAGATATATGCATAGATAATATAAAACCCTCCTCTTGGATTAGCTATCCGAGCAAGTAAGACATTATTCCTAGTAGTGGTGAATGTTCCTATGATTCTCATAAGATAAATATGTTTATTCCAAGTCCCAAGACAAGATAGCGCCCATCCGAATAGTAATGGGGTTCACCTTTTTGACAACCTTGGGCTTGTGGCCCAGCAAACGGCGCATGATGCCGGGGTGCCCAAATTGGTAGTAGAACGGATGGCTTTGTTTAACCTTTTGAAGGAAACAACCTTAGAGATGTTATTTAGTTGGTTTTTAGTTCATACGTCTTGATTTTATTAGCCCATCCCTTGGCAGTAATTGGTGATATGAACCATATTTTTTCTTAGCAGCATAAAGTTTGGTAGGTCAATTTTTCACCCCTATCAGGCAGAATAATTCAGAAATACAATTTAACGATCGTCGCCTCTTCTTCTTCGTCATGAGACGTTACTGAGAGGAGATGTCCTTCAGAAGGAAGGACAGCACCCCATCGAACCCGCCACCTAGGCTTCGACGACGGATTCAGAAAATTTATTAGTAGAGTCAGTAAGATATATCTATAGACTTGTGTTTTTAATTTAATGAGTTATTAATAGTGAAAATTAAGTTTTCTAATATGACTTTTACAATTCAATGGGGTCACGTGACCCCACTAGATATATTCTAAGTTCATCTATATCTGGAAAATTGCAACTGTCGTCGCCACTGAAATCCTCCGCACAGGAAGAGTGGTAGAGAGACTTAGGGCGAGAGAGGAGGATGGAGAGGATGGATAGGGCGTGGTCGGTAGATAGAAGCCCGATGTCTTAAGATTTCCACTACAAGAAAAAGTGTTTATAGAGATCGATATAGAGACTGAAAATTTCGGTCACAAAATAGTGACCGAATTGTGACTGAAATTAATTAGTCGCTAAATAAATGTTTTAGAGATCGATTCAAAATCAGTCACTATTCGGTCCCTATTTTTGGGACCGAATAGTGATCGAAATTTTCGTGCAATGAACATTATATGCTGGGATTGCCTTATAACACTAACAAGGCAATCCCAGCATATAATGTTCATTGCACGAAAATGACAATCTAAAATTAGAAATATTCATCCGATTGACTCCAGTTTGTTCAAGCACGGTTGGGGCGATGAGTGTAATTTGTGGAAACTGGCGGAGTTAAATTCGGACTCCCGATTTGAACTTGACGCTCAAATTCATCTTAAGTGTGACCAAAATATATTGTGTGACCAAAATATTGACCGAAAGTGAGTGAATAAAAATCTATAAATTTAAATAATTTATTGCTTATAATAGTATTTATAAACACGGTTGGGGTGATGAGTGTGACTTGTGAAAACTGACAGAGTTCAATTCGGACTCTCGGTTTGAACTCGACGCTTAAATTCATCTTAAGTGCGACTAAAATATATTGTGTGACCAAAATATTGACCGAAAGTGAGTGAATAAAAATCTATACATTTAAATAATTTATTGCTTATAATAGTATTAATTTATGCTTCTAAAATAAGTTATTGCTTATATAGTATTTAATTTTAACTTATTATATTATATATGTATTGTAGGTTCCTTCATCGAGTGGCGTGGGAGGAGACGAGCACGAGGATGAATAGGAGGACGAGGATTCATGATTTTCATTTCATTATTATTATTGTTGTAGACATTTTATTATTGTTGTTGGCATTTTATTAATTATTGTGATGTTGTGGACATTTTATTATTGTAATGTTGTGGACATTTTATTATTGTTGTCGATATTTTATTATTGTTGTGTTGTGGATATTTTTATTATTGTTGTGTTGTAGACATTTTTCTTGTGGACAATGATTATTGTTGTGGACATTATTATTTATTTTACACAGGTTATTTCCTAAAAATGTATATATTTAAAAAAATATTTAAAAAAATAGAAACCGATCAATGACCAATTTGTTTCGGTCACTATTCAGTCCCTATTTTAGGGACTAAACAGTGACCGATTTTAATCGGTCACTAACAGTGATCGATTGAAATCGGTCACTATTCCGTCCCTAAAATAGGAACCGAACAGTGACCGAATTAAATCGGTCACTGATAGTGATCGAAAAAATTCAATCCCTGTTCGGTCCTTATTTTAGGGACTGAATAGTGACCGATCTTCAAAATTCAGTCACTGTTCGGTCCCTATTTTAGGGACTGAACAGTGATCGAATCAAATCAGTCACTGATAGTGACCGATTAAATTCAGTCACTATTCGATCGCTATTTTAGGGACTGAACAGTGACTGAATTTTTTTGGTCACTAATAGTGACTTTCAGCGACTGAAGTGTTTCAGTCACTAATCGGTCACTAATAGTGACCGATTAGTGACCGAAACCCTTCGATCACAGATTTGTGACTAGAAATTCTTTACCGACGAATTCGGTCACTATTCGGTCTCTCAATCTTTTAGTGACCGATTAGTGACCAAATAGAGACCGAAAATGTCGGTCATCTAATACGTATTTTCTTGTAGTGTTCGAATGTAAGATCAACAATGCTTTCACGGAGGGGGGCTCACATGGGTCTATCTCTCCATAAAGACGAGGGTATCCCATAGTGTAGGTTAGAAATTTCTTCTCTATAATCCATCTTTACTTATCGAGATAGCATCAGATCACACAAGAGGGGTAATTATAATAATTTTAAAGATTAAAGATATTGTAATGGTTTTCATTAGATAAGAATATAGTGATAATTCAATAAGATTGTAAAGATATATAGCTAATTTTTTCCTAGATTTTATGATCTTTTAATCAACAGATAAAATTGGATAAATGTCCATGTGCTCAAAACTCCCCGCTTTGATGTTTGAGGAAATAGGCACACACTCTAAGCGCCTCTTTGGATAGAGTTAAATGTGAGTAACTCTGAGTTAACTCAAAGTTAACTAGAGTTAACTCAAAATGCTTTGGTAGTGGGTTAGAGTTAACTTTTGTGGGTTGGGTAAAAGTGTGTTAAAAGGAGTTACACACCTTTTTGTAACCCACCTCTAGAGGGGGGACAAGTTAACTCAAGTGAGTTAACCACTTTTTCCTCTCACATCACAAGCATTAATGCACATTAATGCACCTTTTCCCATTCCCAAGGTAGGTTAACTCACTTGTTCTTACCAAAGTGTGTTTTACAAAAGTAGTTAACTCACCATATGATCAAAGTTAACTCTATTATTACCAAAGTAAATAATGAGTTACACATGTGTAACTTTGTACATGGGTTGGAGTTATCTTAACTCCAACCCATTACCAAAGGCGCTAAGTTGGAGATAATCTAACCTACAAGACATAATCAATTTAAGAGAGAAATGTTAGTTATCCGGAGGTTGGGTAGCTCGGATGATGTGGAAGCACCGCGCAGTCAAGTAACCAGCATTTCTCAATGTAAGAATTGGGGTTCTTAGAATCGACCCGATTAAATTAATTTTATTCGATTTAAATTGATATGATAAGGAGAGAGAGTGATTCCAAAATAGGAGAGAGAAAACTATATAATTAGATCCAATCATAGTTGCCATGTTTCATTCACTCTGTTCCTTGCGCGGTTTGATTGTCGTCTAGAATGGTTGGAAGAAGATGGGGGAGAATTAATGATATGTTTGGTATTAAGATAGACTGATAATAAAGTGAAAATATTTTTAAAATTTTGAAAACATCTTTAAAATTTTAAGAATATTCTCATTCTATTCTTGATCTATCTTAATATCAAACATGACCTTAGAGAATATAGGATATAATATTATTAAAGTAGACGTATCACCTCAGAAATCTACTCCCAAATTTTTTTTCTTTTAATGCATGCGGTGAAGCGGGGAAGGGAGGTGGGAGTTCCACTTGAATCCAACTCCCATGGAATAATGCATGGAACTGGTCTCATGGTAGGTGGCCATTGGGGGTCCACCTCTTTATAAATAGGACCCTTTCCCCTCTTCTTTAATTTTGTATATACATTGGTGTGGTGTCTGAAATAAAGCTAGTTCTATCGTGGAGTTCGGATGTACCAAATTAAGTATCACATCGATATATTTTGATCTATTTGATATATTTTTTAAAAATATAATAATAATAATAAATAAATAAAAAGATCAAATCGACCATATTAAGGATTGACTTATCCTTAATTCACATAGTATGATACGGCCGTATTATCTCACTGAGATCCAGTGTGACATGACCAACCATGATCGGAAACCAATCCAAAGAAAACTTTACTAGAGGAAAGTAGCTGGCCGTCTTGGTGGTTTAGGAGAGCTAGCTTGTTAGACACAGAGATTTATTGAATTTATTTAAGAGAAAGATTTTGTGTACTTTTGAAAAATACACAAGTACAAGACATATAGATAAACAGTCTATATGACACCAATTTTTTTTATGTCACATGAGTTACCAACCTATGTGGATGGTGCCACATAAATTTTTTACCCATATATCTTACACTTATACACTTTATAAAAGTACATAAAATCTTTCTCTCCATTTAGGTACATTGGCCGGACCGGCCTATCAATATTGAACGGGAGTAAACAAAGCAATGGATTGACGAGTAGTACCTCATGGACCATCGCCCTCAGTCTTTCATTTCAAACGGAAAATTGTGGTACTATTATGTTGACATTTATTCACCTGTTTTTATATGTGACAAATATTTTTTTTGAAAATGATCCCAACGGGATAAGACTGTGAGTTTTCAATACGGGACTAAACTTCCTTTTCGGGACTCTTATCTTCTCCTCCTTCCTTATGTTAATTAGCGGGCTGATTTGAGCTGAGTTTAACGGGGTATATATATATATATAGTCTATAACATCCCTTTAATACATCGTGGAGACATATATTGCTAATCATATTTACATGAGAAACTCTACAGGAACCACATGGCACCGTGACCGGGATGGTTACAGAGAGTTCCTATATATAGAAGACACGACAAATTTTAATACAAATTTTTTTTAGTTAACGAGAGATGAACATGAGAGCATGAAATTTTGGAATTCATTAAACCGTGAAAATTCTAATTATATTCTCCTGTCTAGCTCCGCAAAACTTTATTCTTTTATGTCCTTAATAGAATATTCTTTATGTGGTTGGAGCTTGAAGGATATAATTAGAATTAATTAAATGACTTATTTTAAATTTCTTTGAATTATCTATCATATATGATTTATGGCTGTATGTGTGATATTTATATCTGCAACAGAAAAAATGTGTGGTTGAAGCAAATTATTGTTTGTCAGTAATATCGAACGCACCATTACGTTGGCATATGAGACATGTTAGACCATTCCTATCTTTTCCGTTATGTCAGGATATGAAGAAATGTTACGCTTTCGGTATTGTCGGAAGTGTAATTTTTTCGCGAGGGCGTCGCGTGGATGGGACGGGTCCCCACATTAAATACTCTATTTTTTGTGTATTTTTGATGTGCACAAATAATATATTTATGTGTATAAAATATTTTTAAGAAATGGAATATTTATTGTGGAGGGGCTCGCCCCATCCACGCGGCTCGCACGCGGAGAGACGCGACCCTTCTATGTAGGCTACGCGCCCGGCAGTGTCGAGAAGGTAGCATTACTCTTTCTCTATACTATCCATTAAACAAAAGTTCGATGTATACATTTATAAATAGAAAGTAAATAAAAGTAGAGAAAGCATGAAGTGTCATTAATATCTTGAAATATGGCCGAATCGAAATCTTATATGCATATCGCATGGATTCGCTTCGGTCTACCGCCAAAGAAGACTTAAATTTTAATTATAAATGGAAGATATTTTTAAATATGTCTCAAATATAATATGACAAGATACGAGACATTCATATTTGAAAAGTGATATAAAAAAGAGAAAATATTGACGCACACATATATCAAATTACACCTCTCATTAATGGTGGGTGATACGGGTAAGGACCACCGGCGTGGGGTCCACGAGTGTGGCCGACGAGGCCGGGTTTCGGGTCGATTGACAAGGTCCTCGGCGTAAGATCTGATCGTCCCCATGTAAGGAAACCCCAGCTGTGCTTGCCTTCTCCAAAACCTCACTCCTAACAGGAAAGGCTCTTAGATCTCGGGTCGCGACAGCCCCTCCGTCCCTAGCTGGCAACTGCCAGCTGGAACCAAGGGGCAAGCATCCGTTGATCGCGCCCCCTTACTTTGGGACGTTGAGTCTGCAAGGAAACTTACGTGACTAACTAAGGCAGGGGGAAAACCCATCCTGCTCAACCTCACCCTATAAAAACAAAGGAGACGCTTCAGGCCAAGGTATGCTACTCGTGGCATTTGAACTCTCTTACATCTTCTCTCACAATTAACTTGGGCGTCGGAGTGTCTCCCCACCGAGGCCACTCGGTGGTTCTTTGCAGGTGTAGCGCAGGAAGTCTGAGCCGGCAACGACATCGCCATCGCCTTGGGGCCCACCCGATTTGACCCCGGCCAAATCTCCCTTTGCTTGTGCAGCAACATTTGGCGCCGTCTGTGGGAACATCGATACAAAAGCTATCCCCAATGGCACCCAAGGCAAAGGCGGTCGCTCGTACGTCGGAGGAGGATGTCACCCTCATCAACACCACCGAAGCAGCGATGGGAACATCCAATACGGGGGACCAAGACTCATCAACCTCGTCGCGGCTCGAACGCGTCGAGCAAACGTTAGCGAATCTCCAACTGATTCTGATGAGGCTGGAGCAGAACCAGCGGGCCTCCCCCGCTAGGGACGAAGGTCCGAGTCACCCAGTGGAGCAGGCTCAAGGTGAGCAAAATGATACCGAGCTCCCAACCGACAGCGCTCGGCTCCGGCGTTGTCGGCAAGCCACGCCGACGTTCCACCGTTGTAGGTGGGACCCCGGCACCGCCTATTATTCAAGCCGACAACGCTCCTCCCGTCACGCCAATGGCGCCGCGGGAATCGCAGTGAGGACCGACCTCGCCGACCACTTCTCAGCGGAGTCCGCTCCAGGTACTAACAGCGAGTCTCCCTTCGACTCGCGGTGGAAGGACGACATGCGGGAAATGAACAGGAAGATAGAGGCCTTGCAGCTCGGAACCCGCGCTCCTTCAGTGGCGACGCTTCTCACCTCCTCGCCGTTTACAGAGGAAATCACCTCGGCGCCAGTCCCGTTGAAATTCCAACTGCCCAAATTCCGGCGTTATAATGGAACAACTAATCCCGTCCACCACCTTGATCATTTTCAAGGGCAGGTGGAAATGATAATGTGACTGATGCTTTAAAATGCAGAGCTTTCATGTCAACATTGGATGATGCGGCGCTACAATGGTTCAAAGCGCTGCCAGCGCGGTCGGTCCCAAGCTTCGCCGACCTGGCTCAAAGGTTCCTAGACCACTTCTATAACACGGTGCAGCATTCGCTATGCACCGACGACCTATGGCTGATAGCGCAAAGAGAGGGCGAGATGTTTCGCGATTACGCCAAGCGCTTCCAGGTCGAAATAATGAAAGTAGTGGACCTGGACCTGAGAACCGCAGTCAACATCCTCACAAGGGTATGCACCGACGCGGCGTTCGTGGCATCAATCGCCAAAAAGCCACCGGTAAGCCTCTCCGACCTCCTCTCTCGGATGCAGAAGTACGTCCGACTGGAGTCGACCCTTGGAGCCGCCGGGCGTCTCAAACGACCGTTGGAGAGGAAGCGCAAGCTCGGGGCCGAGCGAGAAAAGGCCGAGGAGGGAGGAGCACCGCGGAGACAGGCGCCGGGAGCTTGAAAGCCGGCGAACATCGGACCAACGACCCGACGAGTACCGCCGCGTCAGGGACCTACCTCGATTCGGGAGGCTGCCATCAGAGATCCTCCCCGTCATCAAGAAACTTCCGGAGTTCAGGCGACCTGAACCAATTGCGAGGCCTCCATCTGGGCGGGGGCCGATCTGTATTGTGAGTATCATAGGGGCTACGGACATTTAACTGACAAATGCAGGAGCCTCAAGATGGAGATAGCGGAGATGCTGCGCCGAGGATAATCGGGAAGGACATCGTCGACGGCAAGCCCAAGAATAGGGAGCCAGAAGAAGATCGCGAACACGAGGGAAAAGGGCCGTCTTGGTCCTCGCAGGCGGACCGGCAGGAGGCGGCGACAGCAGCAGAAAAAGAAAGGCGTACGCGTCGGCTATCATCCTCGGTGTGAGCCAACCGGCGCCGAACCTGAAGGAGGTGATCACATTCTCCTCCGAAGACGCGATCGGACTGAGCTTCCCTCATGACGACGCGCTAGTCATCCACACCGACGTTGACGGGTACACCGTGCATCGCATCCTCGTCGACAACGGAGCTGCGCCCGACGTCCTCTTCTACGATTGCTTCTTGAAGATGACGAATCTGAGCACAGAAATCAAGCCAGTCGCCACGCCTCTATTCGGGTTCAGCGGAACACCGGTGACCGCCGAGGGATCCATCAGGCTTAAGGTGACTCTGGGCACCCGTCCTCAACGTGTGACGGTTGAGGTCGACTTCCTGATTGTGAAGGTAAAGTCGGCCTACAACGCGATCTTCGGACGTGGACTGCTCGGGAAGCTCGGGGGAGTGCCATCGACATGTCATCAAAAGTTGAAGTTCCCAACTCCTAACGGAGTGGGAGAAGTCGTCGGAAGTCAGGCCGAGGCACGCCTCTGCTATGTTAATTCGATCAAAGCAAAAGAACTAGCTATTTCCGAGTACGTACCACTTGCCGACGATGCGATCTTCGACGATATCCAAAAACATGAACCAGTCGAACTTACTAAGCAAATAAAAATCACAAACGGACTACTAACTATCGGGACCGAACTCAGCAAACTAGAAGATGACATCACCAAATTCCTCGGTCAAAGGCGAGACGTATTCGCCTGGTCCGACGACGACCTGCCGGGGGTGGATCCGAGCATTATTCAACATCACTTGAACGTCAATCCCGAGGCCCGACCAATCCGCCAGAAGAAGAGACCCCTGTCGGCCGAAAGGCAGGAAGTGGTCG
This sequence comes from Colocasia esculenta, assembly GCA_014218235.1. Classification (NCBI taxonomy): domain Eukaryota; kingdom Viridiplantae; phylum Streptophyta; class Magnoliopsida; order Alismatales; family Araceae; genus Colocasia; species Colocasia esculenta. The sequence goes on along the minus strand of CM024753.1, from coordinate 20,481,254 downwards.
AGAGCAATTTAACAAAATATTTGCGTGCAGGAACCGTTAGAAATTCGTTCTATCCCAACTGGGTCGCCAACGTCGTCCTGGTGCGCAAGGCAAATGGCAAGTGGCGGATGTGTGTTGACTTCACCGACCTAAACCGAGCCTGTCCAAAGGACAGCTTCCCATTACCTCGGATCGATCAACTGGTTGATTCGACCGCCGGACACGAGCTGTTGAGCTTCCTTGATGCCTACTCAGGCTATCATCAGATAAGAATGGCCCCGGAGGATGAGGATAAAACATCTTTCACCACTGAAAGAGGTTTGTACTGTTTCACTCGTATGCCTTTCGGACTAAAAATGCAGGAGCAACATATCAAAGGCTGGTCAACAAAATGTTCGAAAAACAAATCGGCAAAACCATGGAGATTTACATTGACGACATGCTGGTAAAAAGCCGACGATCCGAGGACCACGTCAAAGACTTGGCCGAGGCTTTCGAAGTATTACGACATTACGGGATGAAGCTGAACCCGGAAAAGTGCGTATTCGGCGTCAAAGCTGGAAAATTCCTAGGCTACCTCGTCTCCCAAAGGGGCATTGATGTCAACCCCGACAAAGTTCGTGCAATCCTCGACATGTCGGCTCCGAGGACGGTAAAAGAGGTACAAAGACTTAACGGCAGGATAACTGCTCTTAGCAGGTTCATGTCCAGATCGGCGGAACGTTGCCGACCTTTCTTCGAGATACTGCGGAAGGGTCATTTCGAATGGACCGAGGAGTGCCAAAGGGCCTTCGACCAACTAAAGGAATACCTGGCGAACGTGCTGACATTAAGCAAGCCAAGCGACGACGAAGAACTGCTATTGTATCTATCTACGACGAACTATTCCATCAGCTCGGTGCTCGTCCTAGAGGAAGATCGAGCCCATCTCCCGGTGTACTATACAAGTAAGGCGCTCGAGGAGCCGAGCGAACAGCGCTACACCGACCTTGAGAAGCGGTTATGCTCTCGTAATGGCAGCCCGACGATTACGCCCGTATTTTCAAGCACACAAGATCGTTGTCCTCACCGACGCTCCGCTCCGACCAATTTTCGAGCGACCCGAGTCCTCAGGGAGGTTGGCAAAGTGGGCCGTCGAGCTCGGCGAATTCGATATCGATTTCAAACCCCGGGTCGCTATCAAAGCCCAGGCCCTCGCGGATTTTATTTCCGAAGGCACCGCCCGGGCAGCGGTGGACGAAGAACCCAACGAAAGTTGGGAAATTTTCGTCGACGGTGCCTCAAATTCCAGAGGAGGCGGAGCAGGTGTAGTGATGCGCTCTCCCGAGGGCCTCGACTTAAGGTACGCTGTTCGTTTCGGTTTTGAAGCATCTAACAATGTGGCAGAATACGAAGCGGTGGTGTCGGGGTTGAAAATGGCAAAAACCCTTGGGGCAAAGAGGATACGCATTCACAGCGACTCCCAGCTGGTCGTCGGTCAAGTATCCCAGACGTTCGAGGCGAAAGAGGCAAAGCTCGCCTTGTACAAAGCCGAGGTGCTAAAGATGATGGCAGAATTCGATCAGCGGAGCTCATAAAGATACCAAGGTCCGAGAACGAACAGGCCGACGAGTTATCAAGATCGCGTCGTCGACTTAGAATCACCTCCATCCCTGTTGATAGAAGAGTTAATGGAGCCAGCCATAGCGTCCAAGGATGTGATGAGCATCGACGTAGGGTCGACGTGGATGACCCCATTGATAAATTTCCTCAGAACAATGTGCTGCCAGAAGACAAGAGCGAAGCCGAGCAAACTAGGAGGCGATCATCAAGGTTCTTCATCCTCGGCGACGACCTATACCGAAAAGGGTTTAGCTACCCGAATCTCCTATGCGTAGATCCAGTCCAAGCCGAAAAAATCATCGGCGAAATACACGAAGGTACGTGCGGTTCTCATGCAGCCCCAGATCCCTGGTAAGAAGAATAACCCGACAAGGATACTGGTGGCCGACGATGCTTAAAGACGCCGAGGAATATGTCAAATGTTGTCAGCAATGCCAATTATTCGGCAAAATCGACCGACAATCTCCGACAGAGCTCACGACTATAACTCCCCGTGGCCGTTCGCGCAATGGGGAATGGATATCCTCGCACCTTTCCCCCAGCATCTGGCCAAAGGAAATTCATAATCGTTGGCGTTGACTATTTCACCAAATGGGTCGAAGCCGAACCTTTGGCTAAAATCACCGAAGCCAACGCCTGGGGTTTCGTGTGGAAAAAATTATTTGCAGGTTCGGCCTACCACGGACGATCATCACCGACAACGGAAGACAATTTGACAACCTCAAGTTCCGTAAGAATTGCGAGGCTCTCGGATTGAGCATAGGTTCTCCTCAGTAGCCCACCCTCAGTCAAATGGGATGGCCGAGGTAACCAACCGAACTATTTTAGATGGAATAAAGAAAAGAGTTATAGGCCACAAAGGTGCCTGGGCCGACCAGCTCCAGTATGTGCTATGGGCATATAGGACAACGCCGAGAGAAGCCACTCGTGAAACACCTTTCGCGTTGGCCTTCGGGATGGAGGCAGTATCACCCGTGGAAATGCTTGTCCCTTCCAAGAGGGTAATCGGGTTCGACGAAGCAAACAATGACTAGTCCTTGCGCGACGAGCTCGACCTCATAGAAGAGAGGCATGGGAATGCGTCCACAAGGATGGAGATTTATCAAAGAAGAATCAAGAAAAACTTCGACAAGAAAGTCAAACCGCGACACTTCGCTGTTGGAAGCCTTGTCCTCAGAAAGCTCGCCATCTCGAACCCAAAGTCGGCTAGCGGGAAGTTGCCGCCAAACTGGGAAGGACCTTATAGGATCGTCGGAGACCTCGGCCATGGTGCCTATCGGCTCGAAAGTCTTGAGGGTTCTGTCGTACCAAGGACGTGGAACGCGGAACACTTGCGTAAATATTACGCCTAATCGAGGATACGAGGTCGCTTCGGCATTCTAACAAATACGAGGTCGCTTCGGCACTCACGAGGTCGCTACGACACTCCGAGGATACGAGGTCGCTTCGGCACTCTAAAAATACGAGGTCGCTTCGGCACTCACGAGGTCGCTACGACACTCCGAGGATATGAGGTCGCTTCGGCACTCTAAAAAATACGAGGTCGCTTCGGCACTCACAAGGTCGCTACGACACTTCGGGATACGAGGTCGCTTCGGCACTCACGAGTCGCTACGACACCCGAGGATACGAGGTCGCTTCGGCACTCTAAAAAATACGAGGTCGCTTCGGCACTCACGAGGTCGCCACGATACTTCGAGAATACGAGGTCGCTTCGGCACTCTAAAAAATACGAGGTCGCTACGACACTCCGAGGATACGAGGTCACTTCGACACTCTAAGGATACGAGGTCACGCAATGTTCGACAAAATCATACGAAGTCATGCAACGTTCGACAAAAGAAGAAATAAGCGCCTTGGCGCAATGTTTGACAAAAGAAGAAAAACTACGGGAACTTAGTATTCTTTGGACGCGACGTCCTCAGCCAATACCTTCTCGGAAACTTCGACGAAAATCTCGTCGGCCGCCTTCGACATAGCTTCCTCGACCACGGCCGCGGCGGCTTGCTTCTCGTCCTGCTTCGTCCCGCAGACGGCCGAGAGATCAAGGTCAGGAAACTGCTCCGCGACGCGAGCGAGGCAATCATTATAACCCTCTCCAAAGAGGCCAGTTATCTCCTCGGCAAGCTCCTCCAAAGAACGGTACTCCTGAATCGCCGCCTCACGCTCGTCCGACACGAGCTGCGTCGTCTTTTCGCGGTACAACTTGAACGACTCAACCTCGGCGGCGAACGCCGACCTAACGTCCTGAAGCGCTTCCTTCACGGCCTGGAGGGCCTTGTTCGCAGAGTCAAGCTGCGCCTTGAGCTCGCCCTCGACCTTCTTCGCTTCATCGGCCTCCTTCTGGCGAAGGGATTTCTCTGACGCAATCAAGGCCTCCATCTCGGCTACGCGCTTGCTAAAAGACTCGGCCTTCACCTCGGCTCAGTAGACGAAGGCATCATAATTCGCCATTAGCGCCAGAACCGTGGGATAAAACTCGCTGACCAACCTCCGAGGGGACTTCGCCAAGGTGTCGGCTTTCAGCTCGACAGGTATCGACGTCCGCCCCCAGTTAACTGGATCGGAGACGATCTTGGGTGCAACAGGCTCCTTAGGGGGGACTGATACGGAAGGTGTCGAGCTGTGAAGGCGCTTCGTCGGCCCCTCCACGACAGCCTGAGTCGGAGCCTTTGCTTCTGAACTCCCCTCCATCTCTTTTCCCGCCGCGACGACGACAGGTTCCGAGGCTTCCAAGGGACGCTTCTCGGCTCGCTGCGGGTCCCTCCGAGTACGCGCAATATCGGCCAGAGAGGGGTCGGGCCTCGGCTTGCGTGTCGGGGACTTCACCTCGGCCATCACTGTATAGACAACAAAGCCAATGATCTGTCAGAAAAGGATCAAAGGATTCACGGGAGAAGGGCAAAAAACGACGCGCGACGACCTTCTAAGCCTTCAGCAATTAAATCCAGCAGATCATCGGATGGTTCGGTCAGGTCGGGTTTCTCCGTCTCTCGTAGATATGCGAAATCCACGAACTCGGCTGCACTAAGCTTTGGAGGCTCAAACGCCTTCTGACGAACGTTAACCGAGGACCACTCAGTCGGAAAAGGCCAACCACTGGGAGAATATATGAAGACAAACTCCCTCTTCCACCCATGCACGGACGACAGAAGGTTCTTTACAAGCTGACGACCCGACCGAGCCGTGAAATACAACCAGTCGCCAAATGGTTTGACAGAAAAACAATAGAAGAAGAGGCGAATTGTCGGATGCACGGCGGTCGTGGCGCAGACGGCCAGGAAGCCGACGATCGCCCGCCACGCATTGGGCGTCAACTGCGAAGGAGCGGCCCCAAGCTCGAATAGAAGGGCTATGACGAAGGGGTGGAAGGGAAAACGCAGACCTCCACGGACCGCTTCATTATACACGCAAACCCCCCCCCCCCCCCCCCCATCTTGGACGTAATGGGCTCGAAACCGCTTATTGGCAAAAAATACCACATCGGCGGGGCGCTTGGGGCTCAGACGCTTTCTGATCCATTTGAAGGTCTCGGAGGTTGTTGCGCACCAAGCGTCTTCGACATTGTCGGCTTGGCGGCGATCCCCAGAGGTGTGAGTCGAAGGGGCGCGTGGGACATACTTCCCAGGTCGGATTCTCAAAGCAAAATCCTCCTCAACCGGACCATAGATGAAGGTGCCGGTTCGGGGGTCATAACTAGAAGGGGCATCACTATCCGTCCTGGAGGAGGATTCCACGTCGGAAGGAGGAGAAGGTGTTTGGCTCATGGCTTACCTCGAAGGAGTGCAAGCGGAGGCTGAGCCGACGACACGGACCTGAGCGGAAGAGGAAAGAACACGACGTTGAAAAAGGCTATCCGCAATCACCCGAGAGAAGAAGCAGGTAGAACCCTTCCCGCGACAGGTCCGGCCATTTATAAGATATACAGCCGTGGCGCAATCGAACGGTCGTGAGAAAATTTGACGCATCGGAGGAGGAAAAAGCCGCCACGTGTCAGAAGCTGAACGAACAAAATACTGTACACCGGGATCGCTAATGCTTACCGCCATTCGGAAAGCCATCATTAGCAGTAAAATCGAGGCGATCGCGTGCCGATCGGCCTCTCAAATCGCACATTAATGCGCACGATCTTCGATACTTCCTGTCAGAGCCGTCGCCTGGGAACAACAAGACCATCCTCGGCTTACGCGTCCGGAGATTCTCGGAAAGCTACGACGAAGAGTCAATTCCGCTCGTCTTCTCATCGGATCCCCTGGATCCGATGAGAAGCCGGGGGGTGGTGATACGGGTAAGGACCACGGCGTGGGGTCCACGGTGTGGCCGACGAGGCCGGGTCGTCGGGTCGATTGACAAGGTCCTCGGCGTAAGATCTGATCGTCCCCATGTAAGGAAACCCCAGCTGTGCTTGCCTTCTCCAAAACCTCACTCCTAACAGGGAAAGGCTCTTAGATCTCGGGTCGCGACAGCCCCTCCGTCCCTAGCTGGCAACTGCCAGCTGGAAACCAAGGGGCAACATCCGTTGATCGCGCCCCCTTACTTTGGGACGTTGAGTCTGCAAGGAAACTTACGTGGCTAACTAAGGCAGAGGGAAAACCCATCCTGCTCAACCTCACCCTATAAAAACAAAGGAGACGCTTCAGGCCAAGGTATGCTACTCGTGGCATTTGAACTCTCTTACATCTTCTCTCACAATTAACTTGGGCGTCGGAGTGTCTCCCCACCGAGGCCACTCGGTGGTTCTTTGCAGGTGTAGCGCAGGAAGTCTGAGCCGGCAACGACATCGCCATCGCCTTGGGGCCCACCCGATTTGACCCCGGTCAAATCTCCCTTTGCTTGTGCAGCAACAGTGGGCATCCTCGATAAACTCAACTTTTTTATTAAGATTGCTGAATTTGATGTACATCGCCTTCAACAAATATGGTATCCTAACATTCATCCTGATTCATTGTATAGTTTGAGCGTTAAAATGTAACAACTAACAATTAATATAGAGAAAATTAATGAAATTTGTCAATCTTAATTGAAAAAGTGAAAATGGAAACTCCCTTTTTTCTTCTTTTTTCTTTAATTCCATCTCTCATCCCACCCGAACTAGCTTAGCTAGCTGACGGGTCCAACCCCCTGTTTAGCGTCCTCTTCCCCAAAGGAAGTAGGTTCGAAGTCTTCGGACAAAGCCTGCTGTTGCAGCACCTTCCGACCATGGAATCCGTGGCGGGCTTGCTCGCCAGGGTAGTACTGCTTCTGATCCTCCTCTCAAAGCAAGCAGCAGGCAGTGACTACGGTTTCGTCTACAACGGGTTCCAAGCAGCGAACCTGAGCCTCAGCGGCACCGCACGCGTCTCTTCCAATGGCCTCCTCCAGCTAATAGATCAGATGGAAAAGTACAAGATAGCTCACGCCTTCCACCCCATTCCCCTGCGCCTCAAGAACTCCCCCCATGGCGGCGCCCTCTCCTTCAGCACCTGTTTCGTCTTCGCCATGGTGGACGAATTCCTCGACCTTTATGGCCAGGGCTTCGCCTTCGTCCTCTCCCCTTCCGATGACCTACCGCATGCCTTGCCGGCCCAGTACCTGGGCCTCTTCAACGTCACTAGCGTAGGGGACGAGTCCAATCACCTGATAGCAGTGGAGTTCGACACCTTTCAGAACCCCCAGTTCGGCGACATCGCCGGCACCCACGTCGGAATCGACGTCAACGACTTGAGGTCTGTGAGCGCCTCCCCGGCGTCTTATTTCTCCGACAAGACCCGCGAGTTTCAAAGCGTGAGGCTTGCGGGAGGGGAACCCTTCCAGCTTTGGATCGACTACGATGGAGCAGGGGCGCGCCTCGACGTGACCCTGTCTCCTTTTGGCCTTCCGAAGCCCAGTGTCCCCCTTCTCTCTTCCGTTGTGAACGTCTCCAAGGTCATCCTCGACCACACGTACGTTGGCTTCTCTGCCTCCACCGGCCTTGTTCCTGCAAGCTCCTACGTCCTGGGGTGGAGCTTCGCGGTGGACGGGCAAGCTCAAGCGCTTAATCTTTCACAACTCCCCTCGCTCCCTATAACCGCGGAACTGATCAGAAAAAGGCCCAAGTTCGGAGGCGTTGGGCTGCCGATAATTATTGCTGTGGCATTAATCTTTTTGCTGATCACGATCGGCGGCGTCGTCGTCTTCCTGGTCCGAAGGAACTGGTTCAGGTACGCAGAGGTGGTCGAGGACTGGGAGGCGGAGTACGGCGGCCACAGATTCGAATATAAGGAGCTGTTTCTGGCCACCAAAGGCTTCAAGCCCTCGGAGCTGCTGGGCGTCGGAGGCTTCGGCAGAGTGTACAAAGGCACCCTGCCCACGTCCGGAGCCGACGTCGCCGTGAAGAAGGTCCGGCAAGAGTCGAGCCAAGGCCTCAGGGAGTTCGTCGCCGAGGTTGCGAGCGTCGGCAGGCTGAGGCACAGGAACATCGTGAAGCTCCTCGGCTACTGCCGGCGCAGGGGCGAGCTCCTCCTGGTGTACGAGCACATGCGGCACGCCAGCCTCGACAAGCTCCTGTTCGATCAGCCCCGCTCGCGCCTCAGCTGGGGGCAAAGGTTCCGAATCATCAAGGGCGTGGCGGCTGCGGTCTTCTACCTGCACGAGGGCTGGGAGCAGGTTGTCATCCACCGAGACATCAAGGCCAGCAACGTCCTGCTCGACGCCGAGTTCAACGGCCGGCTCGGGGACTTCGGCCTCTCCCGGATGTACGACCACGGAGGCCATCCAGGGACCACGCGCGTGGCGGGGACTCTGGGTTACATCGCGCCCGAGCTGGTCACGGCGAGGAAGGCGAGCACCGGCACGGACGTGTTCGCGTTCGGGGTGTTCCTACTTGAGGTCGCCTGCGGGAGGCGGCCGATACAGCCCAAGGCAGAGCCGGCGAAGGTGGCGCTGGTGGAGTGGGTTCTGCAGTGTTGGAGGAGGGGTGCCATTCTCGAGGCGGTGGATCCCAACCTGCAGCAGCTGCAGGGCGGTGACTACGTCGCGGAGGAAGTGGAGATGGTGCTGAAGTTGGGGTTGCTGTGCTCCAACCTGGTTCCGATGGCTCGGCCGACGATGCGGCAGGTGATGAGGATTCTGGACGGCGACGCAACGTTGCCGGTGCTGTCGGCGAACGATATCGCGAAGTGGTCATGGCCGAGCCTGGACCCACTCTGGAGAGGTCTCAGTTCCAGAGAGCGTGCTCTCAACCGGACGCTGAGAGATACTTAGTGCACATCTTGGCCTGTATTCAGTTGGACACATGGAATGAGGTGTGTGCCATGTGAAGAGATGATTTTTCACCCTAAGGGCTAATTTGATAAGAGTTAGTTTACCCATGGGTAATTACCATGTGTGGGCTAACCCACCTTTTTAATAGAAATCACTTTGAATGGTTGGTTAAATTACCCATGGTTCTTTTTCTTTTTTTTAGTCACTATGTACTTTGACTCTATTTATCTTTATTAGAGAATGTAAAAATTATAATTTTAAGAGATATAATAAAATTTTATTTACAATTTAATGATAATTTTTAAAAAATTTTTGAAAAAAAAAAAAAACTACCCCCCTCTACCCAACCTTTTGAGGAGGGGTAGAGTTACCCACAAAAAATGGGGGTAACCAGGGGTACCCCTGGTTACCCCACCCACCCCACCCAAACTAAAAAAGTGATTTTAACCAAGGTACCCCTGTTTTACCAGGGGTACCCCTCCTATCAACTGGCCCTAAGAATTGGTGGCACACCCCCATTGGGTGTGCCCAACATAATGCACACCATAGGTTGCATTAAGTATTTTGCGATGCTGACAAGAGCATAGAATATGGAGAAATACTTGGCCCACTTTTAACGAGAGGTCATCTAACTCAAAAACGGAATATCTAGTCCGGAGCATGGGGATGCGTGAACGAGTCGTACTTTTCCGCAACATGTTACGTGGATGGGCATGGCTTACGATGTATTTAATATATTTTTTTATTTTTTTACCTTTAACTGTGCATACAAATATCTTTATAGTGCACATAAATATCTATTTTGTATGTGCTATTGTGATATTTGTGTAGATACTGTGTGTAATAGATAGATATTTGTGTATACTATTTGAGGGTAAAAAAAAAATATTGCACACAAATACCCTTCTAGTACACACAGATAGTGCACTATATCTATTTGCGTGTATTCTTATACTATTTGTATACACTATTGTGATATTTATGTGCATTAAATAGGTATTTGTGTGTACTAGATAGGTATTTGTGTTCACTATAAAAATATTTGTGTGTACTGTTTGAGAGTAAAAAAAAATTAAATAGTACATTAAATGCATTGAGGGTTGTGCCCCTTCACATTGCACGCTGAGTACGGCTCCTTCGCATATGCTCCCGGCAAACTAAGAGCATAGCATTTCTCAACTCAAAAAGTAGCCTACTCTATATTGTCATGTATTTTCATCTTGAGAAAGACTTAGTGCATTTTCTTATTGTACTTAAGTGCAATACGACTAGGCACTAAGTCTATGTAGCACCTAATAATTGAGTTGCCACTTTATCATTCTCCAAATGAGGGGTGCCACATGGACTTAGTGTCTAGTCATATTGCACTTAAGTGTAATGAAAAAGTATACTAAGCCTTTCTCTTTTATCTTACCCTACTAACTAAGGGTAGAGTATCCACTTTTTTATTTTTTTAGTCAACTAAAAACTTTGGCTCAATTTATATTCTTTTAAAAAAATAAAAATGAGATAATATTAAGAGATATATAATAAAATAATGTTTAAATTTTAATAATTTTTTTTTAAAAAAATCAAAAGAAAAAAGTTATCCACTCTGCCCACCTCCCTCTGCCCCACCTCTTGAGGTGGGGCAATGTTATCTAGGAGTTTACCCATGATACTTTTAAGTACCTTCGCCCTCCTCGCTAAAATATGGGGAGGAGTTTACCCCTAGATAAGGGTACTTATCTAAGGGTACCCCACTCTCAAAGCAGATCTTAGTGCACACCCATGGTGTGAACACCTATAGTGTGCACTAACTTAGGCACACCCACTAGGGGTGTGTCATTTGTCCTTTAAGATTTGAAAAAATTAGATGGAGGAGATATTATAATCTCAAGAGACAAATGGCATACTCCTAATATGTGTGTCATGCTTCAACGACGATGAGCACCAAATTACACTACAGGTGGGCACAATTTTAAAAATTGACCCACCGTCAATAAATCATTGGCAACAAGTGGTGTAAAGAGATTACATTTGTTTCACGAGAAAAATTTTGTGCACTTTCAAAAGTGCACAAAGTGCAAGTTACATGAGCAAATTGTCTATATGACACTAATTTTTTTCGTACCACATGAGTAACTTGTCCATGTGCATAGTGTCATATGGACAACTTATCCATATGACTTGCACTTTATGTACTTTTAAAAATACACAAAGTCTTTCACACTGTAAACCAAACATTTTTATAAAATATTGCAAACTCTTAAATCTCGAGAAAAATTTGGGTACGGCCGCGCCCCATAATGATTGTATTATTTGTCTGTATCATTATACTATTTTGTGTATTGTTATGTTATTTTTATACCTTAAAAATACTATTTACATATGTTTATCGAATGAGAGTTTTCCACCTCATGTTATGATCTCGTGCAGTGGTGTAAACGTAAATTAAAATTTTGTTTTGATACTAATAATTTATCCAATTAGAATCAGAAATAAAAAATTTCGAAATCTGAATCAAAATAACTTATTTTGAAATCAATTTTTGAATTCTAATTAGATTAGTAATAAACATAATAAGGGGCAAAATGTAAATTTTTTTTAAAAAAACTCACACAATGTTACAATTCAAAAGACTTAAAACTTGCTTGTGGCCCTCCTCACTCCTCAGCTGATGCTTAAAATTCATGTAATAATATCGATAATAAGAAAATTAAATAATATGATAAAATTTTCAATCCGATTTCGATTTTCATAATGAAATAGGAATTGGAACAAAATTAAAATCAATTATTTTAAAATTATTAGAATCGAAATCAAAATTTAAAATTATTTATCAAAATTAAAATCAAATTCTATATTTTTTATATGATTTCATACCGTTTGCAACTCTAATCTCGTGGGCACTAGAGCATAATATTTTTTTAGTGTGTTAACTCTATTGATCTGAAGTGTCTAATCAATCAAATGGGTCACTCTTAACATACAAAGAAACTCTAATCAATGGAACTTTTAGTGTACAAAAAATTTAGAGTGCTTGTATAATTATATTGAGTGAAGTAGGGACATATATAACTATACTTTTAAACTCTCATTAATCCATCTGGCTAGACTTTTTGCATCGCAACATGTCATTTTCTTTTTATTCTTAGAGCATAACATTTTATTTTGATATTTAAATTTTTATTTGATGCTCAAATTTTTTTTTGACGTTTAAATCCAACTCACTACACCACATCATGTCAAAAATAGTGTCAAAGAAAAACTTAAGCATCAAAAGAGAAATTTATGTGTCAAAATAAAATTTTTGATGTTAAAATAATAATAATAAATAAATAAATAATATATATATATAACATGGTGTGATACAATAATGGCACGAGGAGGGCCAATAAACTGTTGAATTCCGAGATATGTATAAATCAGGAGTAGGCAGATTCAATCTGATCACTATGGCTTAAACAGATGACAGAGGGTAAGATCGGAGGTATGCAAACTCGAGGGCCGAAGTGCGATGTCGCTTTCTTTGAAGTCGTTTCGCCCCTACCACGGTGCAATAGGATGATGGTGAACTCCTTTCAAGATACGACGACCCAACACCACTGCGGCGCGAAGGTGCACTCCGAATCACGCCGTCGGACGAACACTTCTTAGATCAGTTGCTAACTCTCGAAAAAATACTACTGCAGAGAAGGAACAGGAAGAACCCTACCGCAAGAAGGAAAACCGCAGAATCCAGAAAACCAAGAAGAGAAAAAGAGATCCCCTCTTTCTCTCTTCTATACTCATTGCGGTAACACCCCCATTAAGGGTGGGCAACTGTTCGGTTTCCAAAACGGATAAGGAATCCAAGACAAATTCAAAACGGTCGGTCAATAGTCAAAAAATAAAATAAAGAAAGCTACGTAGGCAACCAACTAGACCTCCACACGAGCGCCACACCACGGCTACGGCAAGGCAAGGCAATTCGCGCTTGTGTGAAATAAGACCCAAATCCCACAAGCCCAAATGGGCCCTCCTCCATAGCTCTCTCTAGAGATCACATCTCTAAAGAAAAGAAACACCCATATAAAGGAAGTGAATTTTCCTCAACTTTCAATATGGGACTAATCTCACAATAGAGAAACAAGAACTCTTTATAGAGTTCACCAAATCAGAAGAAATAAAAAATAAACTTTTAAATTTAATAATAAATATTTCAACATAAACATCTAAAAATACAACTTGAGGCGACGCTCACCGCATCGTCTCACCATGTATTTATCCAACGTCTTGGTGTAAGGTTCACGTTGCGAACACTTGAAATGTCAGAATGTAATGATATGGTCTAATATTTATGAGATTTTGATTTCGCACATAAAGTAAATTATAAAAAATAATAGTTTTGTTAGATTTCAGATAATGAGATAAATTTATTAGTATTTATTAGTGTTGAAATTTTGTAAGTTATTTGTATTATGAAATTATTTTTAAGTTAACCGACATAATAACTAGTTGTTTAGAGGATTCTCGATATTGTCATTATGCATTTATAGTGAATACTTTTCTCCAGAGATAAGATGTTCCACACATGTAAAGCGGGGAGGATATATATAATTTTTTGCATGCATTTGCATGTATACCCTTCTAGCCGCATATCTAAGGTTTTTTTTAAATATTTATATTAGTTTTAACCATAAAATTAACGCAACAATTTATTGCAAGTGGTTAAGAACTATATAAGGTTTAGTATGGATATTAGGTAATTTAAGATAGATCATGATCTAATCATTGGAATTATATATGTGGTGGTATATTCCTGTTTGGGCCTGAGCCAAACGGGCCTCCACTGAAGAAGAAATGGAAGACGCTTGCCGAAGGTGCATGGAACGAAGCCTGCAAGACCAAAACAGATCAGGGGGGCGGTGAAGACCGGGGAAAACCCTCCGATGCTAAAGTCAGTGAGAGACTTGAGAGGCAGGGGATTTTCGTGTGTGGCTCGACGGAGAGCAGTGTGAGTTTGAGGGTAGTGTTGTGCGTTGAGTGTTACCTTGCATGGCACTGTACTTGTGCCTTTTATAAGGCGAGTATGTTGGAGAGGAGAGCGTTACGCTCCTTTGATCGTGCCCGAAAAGGACGCGCCAGTTGGCGCGCTTGATGGGACACTAACTACTGAAACGTCCGTTAGGGCGCTCGATAGTTAATGCGCTTTAGATCGTGAGATGTGTGGCCCGCGGTCGTTATAACCGTGACTTGGACACGAACAGACTGCTCGGACGCCCTTGGCTGTAGGTCTCGAGCAGGTTGCTTGTTAGGAGAGAAAGCAAACTTGGTGCTCGAGGACCCTGAAGGCTGCTCTGAGACGGAGCAGGACAGACATCCCTGAGGACGCTGGAGAGGGTAGTCCGAGGACACAGGACGTCCTATGACAGTGCAACGTCGGTCCATTCCGTCATGGGCTACGCGAGTTTTGTCCATGGGCCTGGGTGAAGGAAGTGACCACCATAATATATATGTTCCTATGTTATGAATATTTAGTAACATTATATTATTTATTATTGAATATTATTATCTTGTAATATGTATACAACATAGAAAATAAGCTACAAAATTTTAAAATAACAAAAAAAATGAATCTGGAAAGAAATCATTTGGACGGGAACCACTGTGATATGATAATCGTACCACTAAATAGGGATAGATACGTGAATTTTATTTAGTGGAGCCAGTTAATCGCTGACCATCCAATGGGGTCATCTACTTTGAAAATTCTCTTAGTTGATCTACAAAAAGGATATTTTGGTATTTTAGGTTGGATCCGTCCATGCCACCAATTTATAATTCAGTACGCTTTATCAGTGGAACGAATCTTACGAAAATCTCCAAATACGATTAATAGAAAATATATTTATGAAAAGCTAAACTTCACGAAAATATGTTTATGAAAAGCTAAATATGTTTATGATAAGCCAGTTTTTTTATAAACACATTTTTGATAAACCTATTCATGTTTTAAATATCTTAATTGACTTATAACACACTTTGACACGTAGAATAAGTTCAAATAAGGTGTAAATGCCGTTAAAAAAATATATATGAATAGATAATATAAAACCCTCCTCTTGGATTAGCTATTCGAGCAAATAAGACATTATTCCGAATAGTGGTGAAATTTTCTATTATTCTCCGAAGTATTGCATGGCCAAAAAGAGGATAGCATCCATCCGAATAGTGATGGGAGTTTACCTTTTGAGAACCATGGGCTTGTGGCCCAACATAAGGTGCATTAGTGGAGGTGCTCAAATAAGTAGTAGAACAACCTTGAGTCTTTCTAAAAAGAACCTTTTAAAAGGAAACAACCTTGGAGATGCTATTAACTTCTGTTGATTAGTAATAGTTAATTGAAGTTTACAACAAGTGTTATTTAATATACTTTTCACTTATTTATAGAGTTACTTACAGATATACTCGTAACAATCATAATATATGTCATATATCTCTATTTTTGTATAGTTTTGAAGTCATTTCATAGAAGATAAATGTTTATTATGAGAAGACTTACAATAAAACTGATTAGATTGGAAGATTTTGCGATCCAATAACTGAGTTATCAACTGATGATATATAAAAATATTATACATATATACATATATATATATATATATAGCATAAAGTGTAAGGGCTTCCTTATTTTTCAAATAGCTGATACAGTATATCTCTATATAGACTAACGATAAATTTAAGCAATCTCAATTTAGTATTTTTTATTCTAATCCCATTTATCCAGAGTTATTCGGTTATCCTCCCCTCACGTGGAACATTGTTATCACATTTTATCCCTATATAATTTTAGTTATTCTTGATTAATCTATGAGAAACATTAGTGTTTAACCAGTGAAATACCTAACCGTTCAAACATAAATACAAGTGGGTGAGTCTAAACACTTTTTTTTTTTTTTGTAACGAGTAAACCCCGCCTCATGTGATTTTGTGGGCTCAGGAATTGGTGTTTGTGAACTCCAAGGTCAAAACTTGGCAGCTCCTATTTTCCATGTACCCGTATTACCTTTACCCCACTTGACCGAGAAAATTCTGAATCTACACATCTCGATGATTGCATGTAAATCAGATAAACCCCCCCAGAAATCGAACTCGGGATCTTCTGTTTTTAAGCAAGAGTCGGGGTCTTCGGTGAGTCTAAACACTTAGTGTCTAGTTAGAGAAATACCCAATAATCCAACCATAAATATAAGTTCATGGGCCCCGTTGCCATGTTAGTAACAAGGCTCACACGTTTTTGTGTTTATAATTACAAATAGTTAAAAATTTCGTCTAGATATTAAATATTTTTCTTAATATATACAATCTATCCAAAGTAAAATAATTTTTAACCATAAATTTATTCTCTTATATCTCCCTTATCACCCCTAGGAAAGTAGCCTTAGATTTATATAAATAATTATATATATATGCTCTCCATAAAGTGTAAGTTTTCATATAGAAAAATATTTTCTACCTAATCTATTAGATAGAAAACATGAGGTAGATTATTCGATTATCCGCTTAATCGATCAACGAAGATTCACACAAACACATGAATCTCGACCGCCCAGCTAACCAAGTGGATGGCCGAACAATTCACCGCACATTTTTTATCTGATTGCCGGTTAAAAAATATTTTTATATAATTATGTACATATAAATACATAAAAAAGGCCCTTATTAAATACATACCATGTCCTTTGGATCTCACAAGGATCCGATGGAGGTGTTATTGGGATTCCGTTCCCAGCTTGAGCCAGCTGTAGACCAATTTGTCTTCTTCTCAAGGGGGGAGGTGGGGAAGAAGAAGAAGGGAAAGCGAAAGATGTAGCAGGGAGGAGCACCAACAAAAGTGGGGATGGCGGGGTCATTCCAAACTTGAAAATTTTCAAATTTGGGGTCGCTCCCATCACCCCCGCGTCCTCCCCCCAAGTCTAAAGAGAAGTAGCTGCCTCCAGCTTCAATCGGCGGTGGATTCGCACCTCGCCACAGTGTCCGAAGGATACCGGAGAGAGAGAGAGAGAGAGAGAGAGAGAGAAGAGAGAGAGAGAGAGAGAGAGAGAGAGGGAGAGGGGTGAGGCTGTAGGCGAACGGTAAAAAGATCCTTCCTTTGTCCGTCTGAGTCTCCGGCAGGTCTGATTTCCGTCTTCTTCCTGTTTCTTCCCCTCGATCTCGGGCATCTTGTCTCTGTTTGTGCGAGAAGGTATGAGGGAGGAAGCGCGCAGGAGCCGGGCCCGTCGGCGTCCTCCAATCAGGTCAGTCCTTTCTCTCACACACATACGAACACGCACGGCGGTCGTCTATCTCTGCCTTTGCTGGGAAGTCTGTTGCTGAAAGGAGGGCCATGCCGGCTTCTCCTTCCATCATGCTTGCACTTTCCATGTACAAGGGAGAAACCCATTTCGCTCATTCGGACAAGTTCGATCCTTTTCTCGTCTTTCTCTGGATCTTGGTTTCTTTGTGGCAGCTACAATTTTCAAGAATCAAAGATGACACCTGTTGTCCCTTTGTTACTTCCCCTTTTTAGTTCACCGGGAAGGAGAAGGCACATTTCCATTACCATTGCATGGAAAAATTTAGCTTCTTGCTCCGGTCTTAATCAGCACCGGTGATAAGAAGGAACCAATATCAGTTTCTTGGCTCCTGCATCAAATCTGTGGTTCTTCTGAGTTGTCGAACCCTCTAGTTCTTTCCACGCATGGAGAAGTTACTATCTTGGATTTGTTTTACCAGTCTTTGTCGGCTCGGAGAAACGAGCTAGAACCATCTCGCCTGCTATGCTTTCTCCTCAATCTTTGTTTTTTTTCTGGGTTTTTGAAGCCACTGGTTCCTTCCACACATGGAAAAGATGCAAACTATGTGGATAAATGTCTTTATTTTTTTTCCTGTTTCAGTTCTCTCAGATGGGTAGAAGCGTTTGCCCGCCGCAGAAGAGTAAGAATCTCAACCCGGTGGTTCTGAAGGAGCTGGAGAACCTCGAGAAGGATGCCGACAGCCGCAAATCTGCTCTGAAAGCTCTGAAATCATATGTCAAGGACCTCGACACCAAGGCCATTCCTCTGTTCCTGGCCCAAGTCTCAGAGACCAAGGAACCCGGGGCCTCATTTGGCGAGCACACCATCTCCCTCTACGAGGTTCTTGCCCGCGTCCACGGCCGGAACATCGTGCCACAGATCGACAACATCATGTCGACCATAGTGAAGACCCTCTCCTCCAGTGCCGGGAGCTTCCCACTGCACCAGGCCTGCGCCAAGGTGGTCCCTGCCGTTGCTCGGTACGGGATGGATCCCTCCACGGAAGGTGAGGAGAAGGTGAGAATTATCCGGTCCCTGTGCAGGCCTCTGTCAGATGCCTTGATGGGATCACCCGAGAGCCTTGCTTCAGGTGCTGCCCTCTGCCTGAAGGGGCTTGTGGAGTCTGACAACTGGCGATTTGCTTCGGATGACGTGGTGAATGAGGTGTGCTTGAAGGTTGCAGGGGCTTTGGAGGAGAAGGCAACTCAGACTAATGCTCATATGGGCTTGGTCATGGCCCTATCAAAGCACAACAGCTTAATTGTGGAGGCTTATGCTAGGTCCCTCCTGAGATCTGGGCTAAAGATCCTGACCTCTGGTGCTGCAGAAGCCAACTCCCAGAGGCGTTTCTCAGCAATCCAGATGGTCAACTTCTTGATGAAATGTGTGGATTCGCGGAGCATTGCCTCAGAAATAGGCGCAGTCATGCAGGTCATGGACAATTGCCACACTGATAAGATGCCATTTGTTAGGGGTGCAGCATATGAGGCACTGCAGACTGCAAGGCTGGTAGCGGCACAGAAAGCATCAAAACATGAGCGTGGATCGAGTCCGATCCCGAGTCCGAGATTCGGAAATGGGGATTACAGGAAGTGGGTTGGTGGGTCTCCTGGGTTCGCTTCACCAGAGTCACAGACAATTGACTCTTTCTTTGCTGATGACAGTTTGATTGGTTCACCATTATCTGCTGAGCAGCTCGATTTCAACTTTGGATATGGCAGACGTGCTAACCGACGGCTTTGGAACGATGAAACTGTTGGTGTAGATGTATCACTAAAGGATGGTTTGTCCAGTGAATCCATGTCGGGTACAATTAGTTCAAAACAGCATTATGGGGATAGTGAGCTTGGTGACTCTGTGTCAGGCATTGTTAGCTCAAAGCAGCATTCTGGTGTCAGTGAGCTGGACTCCACTACTGCTGAAGAGTCTGGGACATTCTCTGGATTTCCGCAGGCCAATGCAAGAGACCGGGTATCTCAGGAAACAGCTAGTCCTCATGTAAGTTGATTCATCTTCTTGGTCATCGATCCTACTCTTAAATGTTACATCCTCAGAGTCTTTACCAAGGTTGGGCCATATCTTACCGAATTGGTGCGATATGCCTGTACTGTGCCCGGACTTGAGAGAACTTGATACCCAATCATGGTCTGTTCAAGAGTCATCTGAATAAGGTGTTTTTTTTTTCTTTTTTTTTTTAAATTTATATCATGTCATTGGATTTGTACTGCTGCAGTACCGTATGCAACGATACCCATGTTTAATATAGGATTTCGGTTCAGACTGGCACAACGATACATCCAACCTTGGTCTTTACTATTTCCAATGCCCATGTTTGTCATGGCCATATGCATGAACTTTTAAGTTTATCCA
Organism: Colocasia esculenta; assembly: GCA_014218235.1. Lineage (NCBI taxonomy): Eukaryota > Viridiplantae > Streptophyta > Magnoliopsida > Alismatales > Araceae > Colocasia > Colocasia esculenta. The sequence goes on along the minus strand of CM024753.1, from coordinate 20,461,782 downwards.
CCTAAAAAAAAGTGCTTTTAAATTTTCTTGCACAAGTCTAGTCTGCAAGTTTGTGGCAAAGCCAAGTGTCGAAGATTTCAAACTTTGTTAATTTACTTGTTATGATAATTTGAACTGTTAATTTTCTCAGCGGTCTCGACCTGCAATCTCCATAGATGATGTGAAGATGTTCACAACACCCAGGAAGCTTATCAGATCACTCCAGGATCCCAGTGATGCTGACTCTGCATACAACAAGAGACAGCCGGGTAGAGTGCTGAATAGCCCAGCTTCGGATGAAGTAGACTGGAACCCAGACAACTCCATAGCCGGATGCGGCGATTCTCGTCACCTGGACCTTGAGATTGAGGCCAAAAGGAAGCATGGAGACATGGGAAAGTTGAATGGGGTAAACACTGTTCACGACGATGGGGACATACTTGAGGACTCCGAGTCCGTCTCATCTTGTGGAGGCATTCCCACGGACACCAACTGCGACGTCATCTCAGATGATGTAGTCCATGAAGGCATGGTTCAAACACAGAGCAGGTGCACTGGTAAGAGAAGATACAGGAAAACTTTCGTCGCCTTGGTTTGCACCCTGTTCTTGATTCTTGCAACAATTGGCATGCTGGTGCTACAACTTGGCAATGATGAGGATTCCTTTGATATGGTTCCGACCTAAGTGGAGTTCCCTGCCATCCATTGCTACCTGTTGACCGGGTCCTGCTTACTGTTGTATCTTCAAATTTTTGATAGAATCTTTAATGTCACAGCTCATATGTCATGACACGGACATCCGTTATCAATTAGATGGTGCATTCTAGTGATATCATTGTTCTTGGTCGTGTCTCCTCTTAATGCAAAGTTTTTTTACTAGTTTTGTTGTATTAAAGAGGTCCTAGGTAATCCATCACAGATGGGTGAACACCCATCATTTTATTCGTGGGTTTCTTACTTTTTAGTCTGTATAATTTACCATAAGTAGCCTTTAGTCACACAGATTTTTATTTTTTAAAGTAGGCCATTTTTTGTTAGCAATAGAATGACTTGTTTATAAGATTGAGATTTTTTTCTTCCAAGAAAGGCCAAGTTTCTTAGGTTCAGGACTAAATAGTCCAGTAATGATGCTAAAGGTTAATTGTATTGTATGATTTGCTTATCAACATTTTGATGGGATTTGGAAAAGTGGTTATATTCTACAATAGTCTAAAACATGCTATCAAAGTGGAAAAGAAAAGAATGTAAGTTTTCACATGCATGGTTAAGTTATTTGGGTTATATAGTTTAATCATGTATCAGTCCGTAGTGTCATTTATGAAGCACTTTGAGAAAGATTAATGCCAGTTTAAAATTTTTTACCTTTCTTCATCAGCCTTGTTTGAGGTACTTACAGATCACATGAGATGGGTCTCTTGGCATGCAATGGGGCATGATGTATTCAAACTTGGCATAAGATTTTACATGTTTGGATTGTGTAGGTACTGACCACCTCGCCAGACACCTCCAGGACCTAAGACTATGGGTGCCAAGATGGCCGATGGACCTGTGCAAACATAGGCATATTTTCCATACCATTCATGGCCTGAGCGGGCTGAAAACATAGAACTCATCGAAGCCTCTCCTCTCCACCACAACGGAGTTTCTTCTTCCCTGTTTCATGACATTTGAAGACGATCCATCAGTAGGATGAGGTTCACAGAGAGACCCGAGATTACATAATAGACAAGATAAGAACATATTGTGATAGAGAACAACTCACTGCCGCTCAAGGCAAGTATTCATCCGATATCCGTCTTCACATGGTGGTAAGATTCACCTAGAGGGTTATACAATATTTCCCATTGTGATAGGATCATACTGAAGTGTTGGGATCAAAGATTTGCAGAGACAACAAATATGCATAAGTACACACCGCGAGGGAAAGAATGATACCAACGTAGTGTCTTAGATAGATCCACCCAACTCCATGTCAATCCGACTCACTCTGCTTACTTGCAGATAACACACCCACAACAAGTAGGATCTTTGTTCATAGCATTCAGATGGTATGGTTATATACAAGTATGGTGTTCATTGCAGCACCGGCATGGCATGTGCCTCACTAGTTAGCCTTGTGTTTTTTTTTTTTTATGGAGCTTCTTAATGATAGAATGAAACTAGTTCAGTTGAGATTAAGAAGAAAGTTTGATCAGTCATACCCTGTCAATGATGGTGAACTCCCTGGGAGCACTCGTATATATCCTGCTCATCTTCTCTGTCAGCTGGTGGTAGTTGTCATCTTCTTCTCCTTCACTCCCTTCTGCTTCTTCCCCCCCCCCCTGTGCTCCAGCATCTCCCCTACTCCACCCAGAGAACAGTCCTTGAAGTGCCTTCTGGCCCCATGGCTGCCGGCTACCAGAGATGGAGGGTTCCTTCCTGCTGAAACCTGGGGGGATGATGCTCACACCAGAACTGATTGGTGGCTGGCTGCGGTAGTCTGAGCCCTGCAGGCCGACTGCATAGGTTGCATCCGGGTGCTCACTTTAAGATGGGTGATGACAGAACCCACCAGGCAGAGACTGGAGCTTCTCAGGTTGGTGACTGTGAGCTCTGAGGCTAGGAGGTCTTCCTGGAGAGTGACCAGGTACTTCATCTCCACTTTGCCCTCGGGGTCGACTGATACCAGTTCTACCTGGACTTCAAACAACAGCATCATGTTATTTTGTTACTGAAACTTTTAGGCTGAAACAACAAAAGATTCCTGATAACTCCAAAGATAGTCTCAGATAGAATATAATGGGATAAGAAAAATTAGATCTTTTACTTGTTAATAGGCAATTTGGATTCATAGATACAGTGGAATAGGCTAGCTTAGAGTTTTTGTCCCAGGTAAAGGGCTTATTGGCTGTATCCAAGTTACCAAAAAGATTAGTTTTTTGCTTGTTCCTACTCGGATAAGTCCTGTATCTGTGCATCATATCAGCCCTCATGGTAGAATCTAATCAAACTGGGTCCCCATGAGTAAAATCTCCATCGGCAAAAAAAACCCCATTGATTGAAGAGATCAGCACTAGTAATGCAGGATGACAGAAACTCTTCAAGAATCTACCATGGATCTGAGATAGACATCTACGCCCAAAAGAGGTTCCCAAACCAGCTCTTTGGTTCCAAAAGAAGAAGCTTTGTTGCTTCCGGAGATGGAGGTAAGAAACTGTTACAAAGACCAAACACTCACCTGGATGGAGGCCTCGGGGCTCTCCCTTACGTCACGAAGTGCCCAACTGCTTGCTGACCACCATGAGTGTTCTTCTCCTTCCCCTTCTTCGGTACTTCTGCACTTGAAGCCCAGAGACACCCCGCCCTGGATGACGACCTCGCCGCCTTCTCCCCCGGAGACCGACGTCTGCAGCACCTCCACCGTGGTCCCATGCCACATCTGCGGCTTATACGAGGTGACCAGGCCGCTGGGCAGCATCAGGCTGGCCGTGCTGCCGCCGCCCAGCGCCATCTTGACGACGCAGCTGTCGCCGACGCCCCGGAAGCTGGCGCCATGCCCGCCGAACTCCCTCTCCAGGTAGTCCACGTTGATGGGCAGGGAGAAGGCGGGGGCCGCGGCCTGCGCCGACACCCTCCTCCTCGTGCTGTGTCTGTTCCGGTGAGGAGTGAAGTGGGGAGAACGCTGGACGGGTAAGGAACGAATGGCATTACACTCGGGCAGCTTTGCAGGGGATAGAGCGGTGTGCATGGGAGGAAAAGGGGAAGCTTTGGCCATGGCGGCGATGCCGGTTCTTTCTTTGTTCCCTTGTTTCTTCTCCTTCCTCTTTCCAGTATGCTTGCTATGTGGCATGTGCTGCCATGAACAATGGTGATGGATATTTTGTGGTGGATCAGTAACAAAGCACTTGACCTTATCCTTTCTCCTTTAATAGTGTATGTCGTGGTTCTCATAACTAGTTGTTCGCCATCTTGTTCTCAGTATTAGCTCTGTAGTAGGTTTTTGCATGGTGGTGGAGATGATCATTATCTTGTTAGATCCCTTTTTTGGATAGATGTTTATGGCTTATACTATACTGGTTAAATTTCACAGCGTGTGGTTGCTGAATTATATATTTTTATTATTTTTTAATGGAAAATTAATTAGAAGTCCATGAGATCCTTACTATAACATGATTTAACTTATACTGTAACAGGAAATAATACTTACTGTACTGAATTACAGCTCTGTCAGAGACTAGAAAATAAGTCAAATATCTATCAGAGACTCTTAATTAATTTACATTTTTTTAAATTTTCATGATAAAAAACTATCCGTTTTAATTTCAAATTACAATTATGTTATAATGACTTTTTATTGACGGTTTAAATATGATTTGTAGTAATCTTTTTTTATTTAAACAAAGGGTTTTATCATAACAATATAGCATATTTGGTAGAAAATATGAAATATAAAAAATAATGAACATCATTGAGTTTATTCTAAATTCCTATTTTGTTACATAATGATTGAATAATTCATAAAATGTATATATATATATATATTCAATTAATTTATGTAAATTAACTTACAAGCATAAAATAATGTCTCTTTGAAAGAAAAATACTTAATGTCTTGTTTAGTCTAATTGAGACTGAAAATATTATTACAGTAAGTGTAACATAAGTCGGCTTAGGCCGACGTGACCACTGAGGTGTTTCTCGCCGAACGTTGAGTCGAGACGATCAAGCCGATGAATTTCGCTGAGGCGCGCTTGGCTGATAGATGACGCTGGTTCTGAGCTCCCGACCTGACATGCAAAGCCCGTTGAGAAACCTCGGCGGGGAGACACTCCGACGATCTTGTCAGTTGCTAGTTGAGCAGAATGTCCTAGCTTTGGGTAGAACAGTGTACCTGCGCCTGTGAAGTGTCTGCTTTTTATATAGTGTTAAGACACATGTTTAACAGCTCGACGACCCCATCAATCTCGCGGGTCTTTGTGATTGACGCCGGGTTTAAGTTGCCACCGACCTACTAGGTCATCATAACCGTAGCCGTAATTATTGATCCCGTGATCCTCGCTCCTTGCCTCATTTGCCTTGTCTACGCTGTCAGCCACGTGAGTAACACTTCGGTGCTCTTGCGAGTATGCTGAGCTCCAAGTCGACTCCGTTCGACTTGGAAGACTGCTTCCGTCGAGCTGAGGAAGATTGCCCGACATGTCACGTGTCAAGCTCGTCGAATCGTGTGTAGCTGAGGCTTCGCTTGAAGAAGATATCGGCCTGTGCCTTAATGAGGTAGGCCGAGCGTAAGGATTGAGCCGACCAGCCAGAATATCCCCGTATCATTGGCCCCCCAGGTTTGCGTCGGACTGCGAATGTGGGCCGAGGTGAAGTTGATGTAAATTTTTTCTTCAGAAGATACACATGTGTGGCACGTTTCACAGTTAGTCCACGTGTCTCGTATGCTGCCACGTCACCTTGATGTCAGACGCCTCCCTACCACGAAGTCACGTCGTGACGTTGTCAGAGCCGCCCTGCGGCACGCTGTCTCCTCGACCTCTGTACGGCGATGTCAGACGTCGCGTCGCCTCCTTGACTTCCACACGATATCGTACCGATCCTCGTCGATCGCGCTGGTTAGAATCTGAGGCAACGCTCGGTGGCCAATCCCCTAATGCCACGTGCCAAGATTTGAACCTCTCTTCTCGATGATGATCATCCACCATTGGATTCAATTTGCACCCCGACACTATAAATAGTGGGGTCTGCTTCCGAAAAACCACCCTTGCTCTCCCGCACGAGCTATCTCCAGACGACCAAGCCGACGATCCGTAGACTGCTGCGCCGACGTCCGATCTTGCTGCTCGCTTGCTTCCTTCAGAGGTAAGCGATGCCTTCATCCAGTTCGTTTGCGACCTCTTCTTTCGGTCCTCGCCTTCATGAGGATTCATTATCTGGAGGTTCTCCTTCTGAGAACTTTTCTTCCTCGTCTGAGGCGTCCTCATCTTCTTGCTCTTCCGAGAGGACGAGCGTTCCGGAGGCTTCTCGACCTGACGTCTAGGCGTCGGGGCCTGCCGAAGAGTCATCTGTTCTTCAAGTCAGTTATAGGTCCTATGTCCCCAGAAAACCATCCTCCTACACCTCGGGTTCTCGTCGGCAAGCCGACAATGTTACCGACGCCTGATGTGAAATTGACCCCGAGACCTTCCAATAGATGAAGACCATCCAGGTCTCGTCCTTGCCGAGCATTTTACCATTTATTCAAGCAAACAACTCCGAGCCCACTATTCCATGGAGGGCAGAGTCTGTCTTTACTCTGAGGCCGTCTGAGGCCTTCTGAGGCCTTCTTAAGCTGGGAGCCGCTCCATCGCAGCTGACCCCGAACTCTTGGAGGTCGGTTGTCGGTTTCTTGGTGGCTTGTGCTTTGGCCGAGGTCCTTCCGACCACTCGGCTCTTCTTCTACTACTTCACGACTGGCTGTATTTCGCAGCTCGATCAGTCGGAAAATACTTGGCCGAATACCATCCTCTATCCACAACTGGAAGCGGAATTTCATCTTCATCCACTATCCATCCGGATGGCCCTTTCCGACCACATGGTCCACCATCAACATTCGAGACAAGGCCTTCCGGTCCCCGAATCTTGTTGAATCCGAGCTCTCGGAGTTTGAGTCTCTGCAGGCAGTGGAGCCTCCCGATCTGTTTGAGCCTTCCAAGAAGTTGTTTGAGCTGATAGCTGAGGTCGGACAAGGTCTGAATCGTTATTTTATCTTTGATTGTTGATACAATCGCAGAAGAACTGACGGTCCTTTCTTGCAGCGATGGCCGACAAGGGTAAGTCATCGGCCCCCTCCACTAAGGGGAGCAGCCGCATTTCTCTCTTCGAGCTGGCCGAAAGGGAGGTTATGTCTCGGGGCAAGAAGAAAGTGACACGAGGGGCGAAACGTCCTCGTCAAGTAGAGATCGACGTGCCGATCGTCGCCCCTTCCTCGGCTCCTCAACAAAAGTAGTGTGTCCCCGAGATGACGGGGCCGACTACACTTGCTCGTCCAGCGACAGAAGTGTCGGCCGACATCACAGCCTCGACCGCCTCTTAGCTGAGGTCACCTGGGCGTTCTGGGAGGCTCAGCGCCACAGAGTGGGGTAAGCAAGTGCTTCCTGCTGACATAAAGGTTCCGACCACAGGCGTGAAGTCAGGTCAGATAATCAAAGACTTCTACTCGTCGGTTCAAGGAGTGTTGGCCCAGTTCGAGGGACGTCTTCATCTGGTCGAGACCTCCAGAGCTTCTGCCGAGGCGCGACTAAAAATAATGTAAAATGTCTCTAAATTAAAAATAATCATATTTACTATTTACATAAAATATAATTATTTTTATTTAGAAATATTTTGTATATTATATAATTTTGATACTGTAACATCTGATTATTTAATAAATGGGAGTAACATAACCTGGCAAAAAGATATCACCGCGATAACCTTAAGTAAATGCGGAGTGTCTATGAGATGCGACTTTGAAGCGGATTGCATAATCATGTTAAGGTGGCGGGCTATACCATTACTGTGCTCATCTTATCATCGTTAAAATTTTAATTTAACCCATATATTAAATTAACTCTTATTTATTAATTAATCAGTTGCTATAGTACCAAAGTTATGTTAATAATCAAGATGAAATTTAAACATAAATTTATTAAAATGTGAAATATTTATGATAATTTTAGTTTATTTTTTAAAATAAAATTTTATCAAGTGAAACTTACTTAAAATTAATAAATTGAATTTTTCTCTCGATATATGTACTTCGATATTCTAAATATTATAATTTTAGAATCAACATATTTTTCTGCTAATTATGGTGGTTTCATATTCATTTATGTTAACGAAGTTCGATAGTCCTATCAAGTACACATTTCTGAAGACAATATCGAAGTTCGTTAATAATATAAGAGTGTTCTAAATAAAAAATAACATATTATTACATAATTTTGGTACTATAGCAACTTTATTATTTAATATATAAGAGGTAATTTAATATATGGGTAAATTAAAAAAACTAACGATAAGATGAACACGACGATGGTATAACCTGCCACCTTAACGTGATCATGCGATAGTCTGTTTCAAAGTTGCATCTCACAACACTCTACATTTTTAATTTAGCGACACTCTTACATTATTCATAACTTCGTTATTGTCTTCAGAAGTGTGTACCCCGACAGGACGTCACCGAACTTCGTTAACAGAATGAATATGAAACCACTATAATTAGCGAAAAAAAATTGTTGATTCTAAAATTATGAAATTGAGAATTACTAAAGTACAGATATCGAGATAAATTTAATTTATTAAATTTTTAAGATAATTTCACTCGCAAAATTTATTTTAAAAATAAACTACATATCATAAAATTTTCACATTCTAAAAATTTATGTTTAAAATTGGGAAAATTAATTGGGGGTCCCTGTCAGAGCCTGGTACTTATTTCCTCGTCCCTGTCAGAATACCGTTTGATGTAAAGTCCCTGCTTTTCTCCAGGTTTAATTTCCAGTCCCTGCTTTTCAGATGTCACCATTTACGGCCCTCCACACACGATTTCCGTCTCCTTGGCCTCCGTCTCTTTTTCCCATTCCCGTCTTACCCTTCCCTCCTTTTTTCCATCGCCTGTTCCCCAAACGACGCTGACGCTTCGGTGGCCCGTGAACTCTGACCGATGCGAAGTTACTCTTACATACCCTGCCAAGAACTGATACAGCAACCATTGACAGCACTTACAACCGCCTTCGGACGACCGTTCTGTTCTTCACACTATAAAAGGACCCAGGGCTCCATACTTATCCTTCATCACAAGCTTCCCTCGCTCTTCTTCTTCCTATCTTCTTGCTCGTCTTCTTCATCTTTATTTGCAGATGTCTTCATCTAACCGTGCTCCCCAGAGGGATGG